>BQNB010016098.1:0-17055 GCA_026074375.1 Tanacetum coccineum
TATTCTTATGCCTGAATGCTTATTAGGGGTAGTTAAATATCTGTTTTAGCTTATTTGCTTATTTCTTGCTTCATTGAACTAGCAGTACTAACCTTAAGCTAGCAGTACTAACTTAAAGGTAGCAGTACTAACTCCAAGTTAGTACTGTTAGTTAAAACTGTTAGTACTGTTGTTAGTACTGCTGAGTTTTTCTTGCTTAATTTAGCTTAATTGCTTTTTGAAATTGCTTATTTAGAGTTATTTTAGCTTATTTAATTTGTATTAAGTTTATTTGAGCTTATTTGTGTCTTAGTATAAAAGTTTTAAGTGTTTTTACATTCCAGCTTATTTTCTTTGCTTATTTTTATGTGCATTTGCTTATTAGTGTTAGTGCCCAATCATTCCTTGTCATATTCAAACATCGATTATCAATTCGTCTTTCGATTTTCAATTCAAGCCTCGTTGGGACATAACGACCCGGAGACACCCTATACTACTTCCGGTTTAATTGGTCTCGCGGATTCTGATCCTTGTTGTGTACCTATATTTATTGGTACAATAAACAGGGGTGAGAAGAGGCGAAGTCAAATTTTTGGCGCCGCTGCCGGGGAGGCTGTGAAACGATTATCGTAACGTTTGACAATTTGTGTTTGAATCTGTGAATATTTTCTTCTATAAAAATATAAAAAGTACAAAAATATTTTTTTTTCTTTTATCAGTATAATTATCATATAAATACAAAAAAAAATGTAAAAACATTGTCTTAATCGAGAAATAAAATTCATCAATTATATAATACTTTTACTAAAGTATTATCATCAATAAATTCTCGAACCAAAGATCAAAAACTTGCCTTTTGTGTCACTTGCGAGGTACGACTCACCTTTGAAAGTTAAACAAACTACAAGAGGGGTATAAGGAGGGTTGTTCCAACGAACTACGACCCGAAAGGAGAAATAAGCTTCGCGCTATCCCTCTCCTCCGCTCCTTTGTGAGTTTTTCTTTCGAAGAGCTACCGTGAAGCTTGCTGACTATCAGGTTTAAGTTGTCTTATCTCATTTTGTCCATTTGTAAAATATGTCGTTTAAAACATTCGAAAAACCAAAAATAATCTTCTTTTTCTTCGTATCATTTAATTCTTTTCTTATCCCTCTTTATGTTTAATTCTTATGACGTCATTCGACTATCGTGTAAATCTCATTCGCACGATTAAAGAATGCTCGTCTTGTGGAGCTTTGTACACTGCAGACTTTTGTTGTTCAAAAAAGGGTCTTGAAGACAAGATTCTTGTTCCAATACCCGAATCATCTCAACGGCCCATAATTATTGAAAAAATTTGTTTCAATTGTGGAGACCCGGTTCATGGTCTATATTGTCCACGATGTGCTCTAATACGAAAGACATTGGAGGAAGTTTTTCAAAACCTTCAAGATACTTCCGGGTCATCCGACGACAATACCAACGTTGTTAATGCTCCTCGAGAGCCAATCGTTGTCAATCAGGACCCCGGACCCCTTAGGGATTCCAGTTGACCAAACTCGATTTTGTAGTATGGTCGGCTCCCTAATGTATCTCATTACCAGCAGACCCGACCTTGTATTCGTTGTATGCATGTGTGCTAGGTATCAGGCTTCGCCTACCAAAAAGCACCTTGAAGCACTTAAGCGAGTCTTTTGGTATCTCAGAGGAACCATTAATTGGGGTCTTTGGTATCCGAAAAACACTACTATGGCACTAACGGCCTATGTAGATGCGAACCATGCAAGTTGTCTAGACACACGAAGAAGTACGTCAGGAAGTGCTCAGTTCCTTAGAGATAAACAAGTCAGCTGGTCCTTAAAGAAACAGAAGAGTAGTGTGATCTCAACAGCAGAGGCTGATTACATTGCTATGTCTGGATGTTGTGCTCAGATACTTTGGATGAGATCACAGCTTACAGACTACGGATTTGTCTTCAATAAGATTCCCTTGTATTGTGACAATGGCAGTGCCATTGCGCTCTGCTGCAATAATGTCCAGCACTCCCGGTCCAAGCACATTGACATTCGACACCATTTTATTCGAGAGCAAGTTGAGAAAGGCGTGGTTGAATTGTACTTCGTGATGACGGATTATCAGCTCGCGGATATATTCACCAAAGCATTACCAAGAGAGTGGTTCGAATTCCTACTCCCGCGACTTGCTATGAAGAGTATGTCTCCAGAAACTCTTAAACGTCTTCAAGAAGGAGAAGAGGAGTAAAGGATGGTCCTCCTATATCCTATGTAAATATGTATATATATATCAAATCTTAAAAAGAAAATACAAAAATATAAAACCTACAAAAACCATAAAAAAATCAAAAAATGGAAAATACCAAAAATTGTTTTTCAAGACATGTCTTCCGTTTATCGATAACATTTATGTTCCTAGAAATGTCATTCAATAATGACACGGGTCTTTAAATGAAGCTCGAACGGAAGTTCAGACTTTTCAAAACATGTCTTAATGGCTTGCAGTTACTTCAGACTGCAACCCGTTTTTCAAATTGAGGAAAGCATGTCACCAAAAAGACGGATGTTCCTAACAACGGGTGATTAAGTTCTCCTAGGCATGGATTACTTTACATCCATGCACCCTCGATTTAATGTACGCTTCAGTGCATTATTTTCTGATACAGAAGATAAGTCTTCTCCTTATATGGGTACGATTACATGAAGAAGATCATTCTTCGTAGAGCTGATCTTAAAGAATATACTATTACGGAAAGGGACTTCAAATATCTGTACCCTAGTGACTTTGAAGATCTGTACTTATTGAATCTTCAAGGTCGCCTGAACCATCTACCACCCGAAGATACTGCTGTCAACTTATGGACCAGAAACTTGGTTATAAGACAACGCGTAGAAGACTTCTAGCTAGGGATTGAAAGCTACCAGATGCAGCTAAACCTCACCAAACCTCGATGAGATGCCACTGGCTTTGATTTCAAGCATGACTTCACAGTAATTGACTCTTCAAGGGCCGTCACATTTACGGATAAATATGGGGTTCAAATGATCATGCGGTTCAATGAGATTCACAAGTTCAGTGACGACACTCTGCAACAGATTGATGAGGCATTGGACTACCGGGTCAAGGAATTCAAGGTCAACATGATAAATCCGGGTTTGAACACATGGTTTTAGACAAGGAAAGATGTCGACAGAAGCAAGGAGTTCATGTTTGCCATATAGAAACGGCTTAAGACAAGGAGAATCTTCCGGAACCTAGAAAGCTTTGTTGGTGGAAGGATAAGAGAGGGAGACTACAGACTGCTGAAGAGAACCGAATGATCACATCATCTCGGCAATCAAGGTCCATCTCGTGTGGGGTATTATTATTATATATGTTGTGGTAATATGTACATAATAAAGTAGTGATTACAATGTATTTTGTATCCGTATACTCAGTTATAATATGTTCCATCATAGGCTGTAAGGAAAACTAGAGGGGGTGGGGTTGAATAGTATACCGCTTTTTGATTTAATATTTATGTTTGTTTATAAAAACTTAGATTCGACTTTTTGTGAATTCAAAACTTGCACAATAAAAAAACAAGGTGCTTCGTGGAGACAACCCATGCTTATCTGTCTGTATTTCTTCGTTATCTCATAGTGTTTTGTGTTGTTGATGAGGGTCGCTATCTTTCATTACCCGTGTTTGTGTTTTTGTAGTTTATATTGTTCCAGATTTCCCGATTGATGAAGACTCTCGGTTTTAATCCATTCACATCGACTCACATCCTCAAGCTTCATTTAGGGAATCCGAATCCTAATCTAATCGCCTAACGTTATCTTTTGGCACACCTAACTAAATAAATGGCCATTAGATTTACGTAGAATTACCCCTTCTAAAAACATCGAGGACGAATGTTTTTAGTCTAGTATGGGTGGGGGGGGGGATCTTCGATTTGATTTTTGCCTGCAGACGTTGTTATCACGTAATCCCGTTTTTAACCACTAAATTTTGCAAAAATAACAAAAAAAAAACCAAAAAATTAAAAAATTTTAAAAATTTTTCAAAATAAAAATAAGTGTTTTGTCACATTTTGACTTTCTAATGTTAGAATGAGAATTATTTTTGACCTCCATCGATCGGCGTGTTAGCCCCTAGCTATTCCTTAACTACCGCTTGTAGGCAAAGCTTTCTCGAATTCGATTGCTTCGAATTTTAAAAGAGGTGAAGAAACAAGACTGATAGAGTAAAATATAATTTGAATGTGCTGAGCAAGATTTGCTTCTAAAACTAATATGAGTAACTTGTGTCTCTTTTCATCCCTTAGCTTCTATTCACCAATCATTAAAACGTGCTCAATTCAATTCAACTAAGTCAATCAATGTTTTAGAAAAAGCTCAAATTTGTGAACTTGATCTAACGCGAGATTTTCCTGTTCATAGTAATTTGAAAGTTAAAATGCAAAGATACATGAATGAAATATGAAATGCCAAAATGCATGAAATATGAAATTATGCCAATGATGCATACATTTGATTATATGGAACGCCCATGATTTTTATTAAAAGAAAAAGTTTTATACAATTAACTAATTTGTGATTGGTGAACATGATGTATCATGTTTGACTCAACTTTATAGCAACTAGGCTAGTCAAAGATCATTAAAATAGTCCAAGGAGGGGGGTTGAGTCATTGGGACAAAGGGAGGGAATTAAGGGAAGTGTTTGGTCAATGTTTCTAGTCAAGACTAAGCATTAATGAGTCTTATGTAGTACAAGACTCAAATTAGTAGTTTGTGTGCTATGTGCTCCCTTAGGTAGGCAATATCCCACGAAATTTAAGAGGGGGAAAGGATTTGATACTTTATTTTAATTATCAAGTATTACTAGAAGTCATAAAAGATGTATATTAAGTGTAAGGTATAAAACTTATAAAGTATATTATCTAGTTGGGTTCTTTATGGATAAATTTAGCTAACATGGTGAACATAGGCAAAGTTTTATAAACTTTGAGCATTGGGAATAATAATGGGTATTTGTTGAAGCGTAGATTAATTTTGGTGGTTCCGGGTATGCCTAAATGTATTTTATTGCGAAACGTAAACGTTTTACGCAACCAATAAAAATAAAATATAAAAAGTTGATTATTACTTTTGTAAAAATAATATAATGATTACTTGACGTAAACTTTAATTTGTTGGGTGTCCGTTTACGCTAATTGTTGATTTATAGCTTACGCGATTTAACTTAACTATTAAAAATATAAGTAAACGCGTACGAGAAAGGAAAATAAAATAAAATAAATAAATAATTAGTAAAATAGATGACGTCGTAAAAGACCTAAAAATACGGAATGTTACATTGGGTCCGTTTATAGACCAGGGGTGTATGTATCAAGACCTCCTAAGCAGAAGATGACACCACGTGTGTCTCTCTGCAGCTTATTCATCATGATCCATTTCAGTCTCTTTATATAAAACCGATAGCCTTTTAGTTTTTACCATAAGGAGTTATAAATTATTCTTAGGTTTCCATTTCTGTTGTATTGGCCAAAGGTATAACTAGTTTGAATTAACTAGAACATGTTGATTGTATTCCAAGTTATACGAAAGTGTTTGACAACAATTGTAATAGTGTGTTCCCCATGATGCATAACTCCAACGCCTTAAATCATGTAGGTAAGTTTCGTTTCTATAAGTTCTATAATTCGTATGCTACATGTTTTATAAACCCGCGAGGGGGATACATGCTTGTTTACAAACTCTTTTACATACTCGTTTATCTTATAACAATGTGATTACTTTTCAAAGACTTAATGAGTTTATAACCTCACATTTTAATCTTTTAAATACTTTATAAACCTGTAATACCTGTTATAAACTATGAATACAAGTGTTTTCTAAATTGTATGCTATCCTGATATATTATTTCCTAAATACATAGAAATATGTCTTTGGGTAGTATCTCCCAATATCTCTTTAATATCTATTTGGGTAGTATCTCCCAATATATCTTTAATGTCTCTTTGGGTAGTATCTCCCAATATCTCTTTAATATCTCTTTCTGTGATTCATGAGTTTAGGGTGATAATACTGTTCTCCATGATAATACTGTTCTCCAAGATAATAATGTTCTTCATGATAATTATCCCTGCAATACCAAAATTTCCATTATGATAACTTGTATTCAACTATTACATTTCAAACCTATGAATTTCACTCAACCATTGTGTTAACTTTTTAGCATGTTTATCTCAGGTAATTGAGCAACTTATGGCACGGAGTGGCATGGACTTGAAGATGGCTAAAACTTGTTATCATTCACATTGTATGTAACTAGATTTTGGGACCTACCTTTGTAAAACTCTGATTTTAAATGAATGATAACGTATCTTTTGAACAACGTCTCTTTTGAGTCGTTTTCTATGATTATGATTGTTGTATGTTGATTGTATTCCAAGTTATACGAAAGTGTTTGACAACAATTGTAATAGTGTGTTCCCCATGATGCATAACTCCAACGCCTTAAATGATGTAGGTAAGTTTCGTTTCTATAAGTTTTGTAATTCGTATGCTACTACAGTGTAACACCCCCATTTTTACAAATATAGTAGCGCAAGCTAATCTGGGGTATTACTTCATAGATACAACAATCATAATCATAGAAAATGACTCAAAAGAGACGTTTGTTCAAAAGATACGTTATCATTCATTTCAAATCAGAGTTTTACAAAGGCAGGTCCCAAAATCTAGTTACATACAATGTGAATGATAACAAGTTTTAGCCATCTTTAAGTCCATGCCACTGTCCATGCCACTTCGTGCCGCAATGTTGCTCTCCTAATTATACTGAGATAAACATGATTGAAAAGTCACACAATGGTTGACAGTGAAATTCATAGTTTGATAAATAGTGTGAATACAATGTACTAGCTGTAGAATAATTGTACAAACACAATTCAATTATGAAATGGTATCTGCTTTACTGAATCTTGGGTCACAGTTTATTTATATACCGTCTATTTTGTAAATAATTGCAACGAATAAATTTATCAGGAGTACCAGTGTATTTTTTGCGTTATCGTCTTGTTTGGTCTGATTTGGTCTTGGTCTAAGCTCATGGCACACAAACTGACTAGTGTATATATATACCCAAAATGATGTGATATATATATATATATATATATAGAGATAATGGCCCTCGGTGTAGGTACTTGCCATATACCTATTAAATTCAAATATAGTGTGTTTGGTTACCTATCCGGCTAACACAAACAGGATTCGTCAATCCCGATAGATCTATCCACAATATTCGCGTTCACCCGAAAGTGATTAATGGTCCATGATAATGAGGGACTTTTGGCATAAAGTAACTTAGACATTAGTTATAATGGTATATCAGGATAGCATATAATCTGGAAAAGCACTTGTATTCATAGTTTAAGCATGTATCCCCCTCACGGGTTTATGAAATATAAGAGATTTAAAAGTGAGGCTATGAACTCACCTGATAGGTAGATGTAATAAATATTCCAAAATGAAAGCTGACGACCTTATCACAATCTTAACGGGGATGGTTGATATAGCAAAATGATAGTAAACAGCCACGTCACGCAACCTGGGTAAATATGTCAAGACTTTAGGAAGATTGTACTTTAGAACTTTGGTTCATGAGTTTGATTGGAAAGCTTGGAATTATTGTATCACCGTTCGGGCCATCATAATTCAGAAGTCATTCAGTAAACGTTTGAGGAGCTAGGGCACTTTAAATCGTAAACCCAACAACTCAGTCAGAACGTAATACCAAGATGAAACCCCTTAATATGAAGCTCCCTAGTATTGTGGTACAATAGAGATCCAGGACATGATTTATAAAGGCACATTGATGATGAATGATATTATGGTTATAACATAAGTGGTTTTAAGCGTTTTATTCAATATCTGGAAATGTTAAGCACGTCAAGCGTTAATTAAAGTTATGTCTGGTAAGGTTTTGAATGCATTTTTATACTTTTTCAAAATGTTACATTTTAGACCTTGGAGAATGAAAAATGGCAAAATATACCCTTGGGGTTTGCACTTTTACGAGTTTGGTCCTTCAAGTTTAAAAGATATACCAAGTAAACCTTGTACTTTGGAAAGTGACATAATAAACCCCTATAGTTATAACTTTGATAAAATGACATTTTTATTCCTTTTAGTTATGAATTTCAGAAAGTTACGATATATACCCCTTGCATGGAATACTTTTGCAAAACAAGTCCAAAATGTCATGCAAGTTTATTTTAAGTTTCTAAATGATATTTACAGGTTATAGCTTATTAATATAAGCTAAAATATGAAGATTTATCATAATGAAAGTTTAAAATAACGATTCGTTAAGCTAGGAAGCAAAACGGGTCAAATTAGGGTTTCAAAACGTAAACGCGCGGGTTTTAAGTTCAAATTCCTTCAATAATCAATAAAGTGGTTATTTTAACATTAATTAAGCATGTTAGGATAGATTATAACAACATTTAACCATTATAACATTTAGTTTGATGAAAAACATAAAATTAGGGTTTCGGGTGTATAGTTTTGGATCAAAATAGAAAATGAGCATGAATTGAGTTATGAAACTTTAACAAGAGTTTATTTAGGATCATATGAACATTATAAGGGTGTAGTAGCAGATATGAAGATGATAGAACCTGGGTTTGAGCTCATAGCTTGGAAACGGGTCGAAATCAAGACTTTTAGCTTCGTACGCCTAGAATAACAACTTCCGGGCTTCTTTTCTTGGTTTCTTTTGCTTCACTTCTATTCTTGGGACTTCTTAGGATCTCTTAGAATACATATTGACCAAAGGATTTATGCTATGATGGGTTATAGAGGAGGAAGTGGGGGATGCTTTGAAATGAAGAGTAAGTGCCTCTATTTATAGTGTTGAAGACCCTTAGAGGCCAATAAACTTTGATAACCAGGTTAGGACACATGGGGGTGATGTGGAGAGGCTAGGGGCTGCGTAAGGAAGGCTATGGTGCAAGGAGGAAGCTTGTGAAGGTGGTTTTGGGTGTTGTGGTGGCCGCGACTGAAGTAAGCCAACAAGGCCATCATGTGGCTTCATTTGAGACCAAGAAATGGTCATAGCAGATGGGTAAGCTGCTTAGGAACATAGAGGTGCTTGTCATTGAGGTGCTTTTGTGCAAAGGAGAGTTTAAAATGTGTAAATTTGTAAGAAAAGGGTTTACAGATTCAAGTGAAGTGGGTTAGGGCTCGGATTGAGTTTTTAAGCTTAGATTTCGTGTATATTGATCATGAAATGATAGAAATATGTTCTCAAGGTTTCTATCAAGGATTATCAATGAAAATTGATAGGTGGTTTGGGTTAAAATGGGTTGAAAATGAACGAATAAGCCACGAGTCATTTTAAGGTACATTAGGGTTTCATTAGGGTTTTCAAGGCTTATAACTTTTGTACATTGCTAGGAAAATGATAGATGATGGATTGTAAATTCACTTTATGAGTTTACAATGGCACTTGATTGATTGTTGGAGGTTTAAATGGTTAAAAACGAGTAAACGGGTCAAATGTTCCATTTTGGTACGTTTAGGGTTTCTTGGATTCATTTTGTGTATAATTGAGATGAAATGATGAAATGATGATTGTATATGATTAGTAATGTTGTAAAGTAAGTTATTACAACTTATTTGAGGGTTGGTTTAGGTTTATGATGGATAAAAACGAAGAAACGGGTCATAGTGTAGTATTTAACTTGGGTTAGGGTTTCTGACTTGGATTTCTTGTAATTTCATGAAATGAGGATGAATATGGATTGAAAATGAAGTGTATGACTTGCTTGTAACTTGTACTTGATGGGTTGTACAAGATTACTTAGGAAAACGGAGTTAAAATGGCTATTTTGGATATCGTGCATTAATGACTTGTACATTATGTATTAAAGACTTGTACCTTTCTTTGAAGAGAATGTATATTCATATGAGATGTTATGTTACTTGTACATATGCTTTAGTAGCTTGTACATTCACTTTAGATATTAACCCTTCATGGAATTTAGGGTTTAGAGGTATATGATAACGGTTTAAAGCCCGTTTTGATATAACGTTGCGAATGGTACATTATAGGAATAATGTACTTGGCAAAAAGGATATGATGATATTGACTTGACATGTTATGATGTTTGCTTGACATATATGAAGACATGATTGCCATAAATAGGTTGCGTGAGCTCGTCTACTTTAGTTATGCAAGTTACATTGCATACTGAGATATTGACAATGCAAGTAATGTAATAAAGCAAAAAATTTCCCCGTACAATTGTGATAATAGAAAAATAGGTTGATTTTGCATTTGATGAAAATTCTGGGTTGTTATATGCAGCAACTGTTATAAGTATTGCTCGGCCATTGTTTCGTTCAACTCTTAAATTGTATTATGTTACTGATTTAAATAAAGCAAGCTGCATTTTAGTATTTGTCGATATAACATTAGCTTATCTCTTGCTTTTCACGCACTAACTCTTATAATTGATGATGTTGTAGAGCTACGTAGTAGGAATTGGCCCAAACCATCAGACAGGAGACGGATATATCAGAGTTTTTTCAACTTTGGTTTGGATGAGTAAAGCTGAAAATTTCGATGTGAATCAAAATCTGCATCTATTTTTTACGTTAAGCTTTAAAGTATAGTAATATCGTACTTTTTGGACTCATGAGTGAAGAAAGTATTAGATGTTATTATGTGTGCACAAAGGACAAACGATCATGTTAATAACAGATCATTTGGTTTACTGCCACCAAACACGTAACGCAAACTTACATAACAAAGACTGGCGCAACGAAGACGAAAAACCTCGCACTCAGCTCCGCAGCGAAGCGCGGGTTGAAAACCTTGTTAAAAATTACATACGAAGGAGTGCTTCATATCGTTTTTAGTTCATAGCTCTTAATGAATATAAATTTAGCAATTATAAGGAGTGATTCATATAACATTCTAGAGTGTATATTTAAGTTGAACATAAAGTTATCATATGTAATTATGTATCAACTTAATTAGTTATTCATATCGTTTTTAGTTCATAGCTCTTAATGAATATAAATTTAGCATCCATAAGGAGTGATTCATATAACATTATAGAGTGTACATTTTAAGTTGAACATAAAGTTATCATATGTAATTATGTATCAACTTAATTAGTAAATTAAAACAATTACGAAATAACTCATAGCGAAACACGAGCCTTTAATATACATGTTTCAGTACATTTGGAAATGACACTGAATTTAAAACGAAAAAATAACTGTAACTTAATATGGCTATTTTAGTTTTTACTTTTTGCCTTTTTGGGTCGTATACATTATAATTTTCTTCTTAATATAATACATTGTGTACGAATCTTCTAATTCAATACTCTTTTTATCTTCAAATTATTGTCCTCCGACAAAAAATAAATAGTTTAAAAAAAGTATATTTATTATTGCTTTCTCTATCTTACTTTTAGCAGAATGACAGATTTACTCTTATCTAATTAATTAAAATCTTCTTTAAAGCATGTAATAATAATTTCAAACAAAAGTAATATAGTAAACTTGATCAAAATTTTTATTTATTTTTAGTAGTGAACAATAAAATTGAGACATCTTAAAAAGAAAACGTGAACTATTAATTTGAGATTCAATGAGTAATAAAGAGCTTCAATAAAAAAAGATGTTGACATCTTGACTTTTAGTCGGCAAGAAACCATTAGATGAGTATATCTTACACTTCAATTGTTAATAAAAAATGTTAAAAAAAAAATTTGTTAATAAAAACACTAATCATTGTCACTATTGTTAATCTACGAAGTGTCCATATGCAAAGTTATTTTATATCTTTAAAGTTGTTGAAAGAAATATTTATTTGCTTGAAATCATCACAAAGGCTACTATTATATGATACAAGTAACATGATCGCGACTAAAGTTTAATTTTTTTAGGAGTACTTTGTTTTATTTAAACTTGTTTATTGTATCTTATTTTCTCAATCAAAAACTAATATAAATTAATACATCAGATAAATAAAAACAAGTTTTTTTATTCACATTATCTATTGAGAGCAGTTTTTGATTTAGATGTACGTTACTATGTCAAAGTAATTATTTTCACAACTATCTCAAAATATTGACATAAATACGTTTCAACACAAGACATCTTAAAGAACACCCAAATGATGATTAACGAGTATTTTAGCTCGGGCTTCGCCGCATAGTGTTTGATTGTATGTTGTTTTAGACATACGGATAAACGTTTTTTTGCATTAGGTGTTTACGTTATGTTGTAATCTGTAATATTCTCATGTTTACATTCGAAACGTTCAAGAATCATTGCTAGAGCAAGCCTCGCATATTTTCAGTTTGTGCCTTTTTCATAATAATTTCAGCCCGCAAAAGTCACAATCATTTCAGCCCTCAAACCCACCCACTTGAACACCTAAACCCACCCGATTCAACCCTCAATTTAGCACCCAATCGCAAATACAACACTAACAGTAAATTCATGAAAAATAGTTCTTTTTAACATAATTTGGCTGCAACCACAATACACCTCTAGTTGCCCCGCCAAGATATACGCGTCAATAAAGTATGCGGACAAAAATTATAAATGCGGAAAATTATTGTCATCGTCTTTATTAAGAGAGTGCTATTGTTTTCTTGGAAAGATGTCAACCAAGTTTCATATAGCAATACAAAACGTGGTCCACACTTGCGCGGTGTATCTTTTTTTGTAACCTTTAACACGAATGGTTACGCCTTTAGTTGAAGCTATTCAAATCCATAATAGCCTCACAATAACGATCGTCTAACACACAAAACAAACCTCAATAGAATTTATTTCTCAATACACTGTGACGAATACGGCTCAAACCCGAACCATTGACACCAATTTTTTTTCCAGAGTTATCTCAACAACTCTATCTTGGTTCAGTTTACATGACGGAATATTGTTCATATGAATTACACACCTAAGCTGCTCATCATCACACACCGATCAACATCGCCACACACCATAAACGGAAACAAAGAAGAGTTCGATGGCATCGAAGAGACTATATCGTAGGAGATATTCGACACAGTTTGACTCATTCTCGTCTAAAATTATTTTTCAACTCGTACAATAACGTTACCAACCAAAATAGCTACTATGAATCCCGAGCCACGATTCCGTAGGTAAAGAGAAGGTCCAACCCGCCATGGCTGCAAATCCAATTATTCACCCCGCCAAGATGCGGATAACCTCGACTCTACATACTCTCCTAAGTACATAAACAGAAATCGTGTTTTCCCCAATTAATCACGTCTGTAGAACCGTAGGGGGGGTGAATACGGTTTTCTTGACTTCTTCGAAGTTTATAAAACTTCAAGTCTGGAAAGAGCCGAGTGGTGTACTAATCTACTTTGCAATAAGAACAATAAGTAGATAGAGAGAAGAAGAGACACCACGATATATACTGGTTCGGGTGTAACACCCTCAAATCTGAGTATGCAGCGGAATGTTGAATATCCGAAGGCGTTACATTATTGGGTCAATAGCACAAGATCAGAGAACGACTACTAAACGTGTCGTTTGAAAAAGATACATTGGATTAACAAAATACTTGTTTGTTACATAAGCTCATAGCTTTAAATGGTTCAACAAAATAGATAAAGATTTCGGTTTATAACAATTGTCCCCAAAGTGTAATAAGACCCCAAATCTTAAGTGTTGACTCTTCAATTATTGACTCCCAATGTATCATCGCACCTCGTGCCTTATTGACCTGAAAAACATGCTTAAAACGTCAACATAAAGTTGGTGAATTCATAGGTTTATGTAAATCAATGGTAGGACCGCAAGATTTCCAAGTGTATGATTAAGCAACAGATGCAAACATCATAAAAAGTAATTACGTTTCCTAAGCTCATGACACCGAGGCTCGACGTATATGAATGCAATTATAAATTGCCAACTGGTGTCCGTGAATGATGTGCTAACCCTGCAACATCCCAAATTCGACATGGTATGCGTTCGTTCCCAGTGATAGCTAGTCACCCGAACGGGGATTGTCAATCCCTAATAGATCTATCCATAACATTCGCGCCCGCACAATGTAATTCCCAACGCCAGATTCCCGAAGATGTTTTCTTCGGGAACCCTTGACGTTTTAAATACTCCGCACTTGTTAAAACCCCCAATTATACTTCACGTTAATGAACCTTTCAATTATTCTTATGCTCAAGGTCAACCAACTAAAATAGCCATTTGATAAAAACATTTGTGAAGTATTAAAAGCGTTTTGCTTGTCCGATAAAGTAAAGAGAGAAAACAATTATCAAAATGGGGTATTTTGGGTATTCCTCAAAGTGGTAACTAGCTTAGTTGGGATTAAACTAAAGATTAGAAAAGGGCTAGTTAAGAACTAAGAGAATATTTTGGGAATATTCTTTGCTTAGTGAGAAAGGGGAGAAAGATTTGAAATTTGAATTTCAAATTCATTAACATACATGTTGGATTAAGAGAGGATAGTTTTTGTTTTTTATGTTTGTGTGTAGAGTCGTCATGATGTGGACATGAATGTGATAAAAATGAAGCCTCTTGATCTTATATGATAATAGAAGGTGAGGATGTGAAGAGGATACCTATAAAAGGAGGAAAGATCAGGGTCTAAAGATGGTTGTGTTTTTGTGTAAGTAGAATAGATATGTTTAAAAGAAGTTGTGTTTGTTTAGAGATAAAGCATCATCTAATGGTTGAGTATAGAAATAGGGAGTTTGGATTAATGAGGTGGCTTGATCCAAAGAGAAAGGTGAGAGTGTGTTTTTGTGTTAAGTTTGAAAATATTCTCCCTTTTTGAGAATAGGCAGCTTGATGGTTGATACTGTATGAGGAGTTTGTTGGGTTGGTGTTTGTGGTGATGATGGTGGAGGTGGTGGTGGTGGTGGAATTTCATCTTGTGATGCAGACATGTTTAGTTTTGAAGGATGAAGGTTTATAACTGGATTTGATTGTTCTTCTTATTCAGAGTTTCTCACAGGCTCTGATACCACTTGTGGAACCCGATTGTTGGCTCCTTTGATCGTTTTGCCCATCTAGGATAATAATAACAATGATTGATAACACACAGCGGAATAACAAATAAAACAATCATAGTTAAGAACAAGGTGTTACTAATAAACGTTAAGCCTTTCATTGTATTTGATCAGGATACAAAGGCTTACTATACTACTAAGCTACTAATAAGCTAACTATAATCCTAGGCGTCTTACAAAGACTTGACGCCTAGAGTACACACACACACCTTTAGGTTTACATTGTGAATTGAATGAATCATAAACCTAGACGCCTACCCCTCTTTATATACTAGAGGGGTTAGGGTTTACAAGACAAGATAAGATCAAATAAAATTAGGAAACTATAAATCAACATTAAATACTATTTGACTAATCTTCAATCAGCATTAATGTTGATCTTTATCTTTTAGCTGAGCATTAAATACTATTTGACTAATCTTCAATCAGCATTAATGTTATTCCAGCTTTGTCTTGTAGATCCTCCATCTTTAATATGTTTTGTCATAATCAACTCAAAGTATAATTCCTAACAATCTTCCCCTAGTTGATAATGACAAAACCAATAATAAGCACAAGCTTCCCTTGAAGCTAATATAGATGAAGAACTTCCCCTGAATCCATGCACTCTTCCTCTTTTGTCATAATAAAATAGGAGTACATGTAGATGGTAAAACAAATAAACAAAAATAAGCTTCCCCTTAAACAAACATGTTTACCATCTTTTGAACCTCAAACTTATTAAGCTCCAAACAGTAATCATTAAGAAGATCATCTAGGTGCGCTTCTATCATCCATACTTACGTGACCACGCAATTATCAGCTTACTTGTATCGTACGACTCTACGAGACTGTAATGTTCGTCCACTCGTGTTAAAACTTTCGTTAACACGCGATCAACTGTTACCTAATAGAAAGTAACCCATGTTCACGTAATTCTGCAAAATGAAATAGTCAATTTATCAAATACGTAGGCGGCACAATGCCTGCAATCTTAAGTGTTCATCAAAAGAGTGTCCTTGTCGCATATTTGAACGAAATCCTTTGCACCGAATGTGCATACCCGTTTCAAAGACTATTGCACCAAATGTCATCAAAAAAATAATCACCAGTATGAGCCTTTATCCACATCATCGTCTGAGATCCAAACACATCCAAAAGTGTGTGTCGTCCGATATCTGTCAACACTAGCGGTACATACTAGTTATATCAGACAAAGCAAGCGGTACTATCAAACGGTACAAACTTAAAAACTGCCATTTTAGTGACCCATTTTTCTGTCACTAAAACTGTTACTATATAGTCACTATGCTGTCACTTTATTGTTGCAAAACTGTCACAAAAATCCATGCTCCTTCCTCCCATACTCTTTAGTGACACATAATTTGTCACTGTTTTGTTGTTGTTCTTTCACAATACAAGCGGTACTAACTCTATATAGAGCGGTACAAAGTTTATAAGGTCGGTACTATCTGTCAATACCAACGGTACAAACTGACGAGCAAGGCAGTACAAACATGGACCATTTGTTGGCAGCATTAACCAACAGTCAACATCACGAACATGTATACTAGGCAGTACTGAACCCGAAGCAGAATAAATCATGTCCTAATAATCAGGGATTCATAATATCAAAATTTATGGAAATAAAATCCTATTCCTTAAATTTAGTATCAAGACCCCAACTACTTTCAAAAATCACAGACTTTTCCAAACGCCATGACGTATTAAATCCCATGGAATCCGTATTCCATATATACATCATGAAATCTCCAACCCAGCTGTATCATCATCAAAACTAATCTGCTCATGTACCATTCAAATAATATCATATATACAAACCTGCTGTACCTTTGAATAGCCTGCTGCTGCTTCTACTAGGGTTTATGAACACGCCATAATCCGAACACAAACAGATCCAAACATACATAATCTCTTATTTTTCTGAAATAGTGCTTACAAAACATGCTTATTACATCTTAGTTATGGATCATTGTTGGTCCCAGACCTACCTCCCCA
>BQNB010016098.1:18178-35879 GCA_026074375.1 Tanacetum coccineum
ACATAATACAATGGTTTATAACAGGTATAATCGGTCAAGTAGCTACTCCGCGAGGATGATGAGGAGGTCAGAGGCTATTGTGTGCTATCCTGGAAGCTCGTTGGTTGCGGTGATGATTCAGGCGATTGCACATCGTGTGAGTTACGTGTGGGTGATTGAAGAGGATTGTAGTGTGGTCGGAATAGTGAGGTTTTGCGGCATGCTGGAAGTTTTTCGAGAACATTTAGAGTGTATGATTAACTAGTGTGATTAAGAGAGAACGAACATATAGTTAATTAGAGTAAGTGAAAGATAAAGAGGGGATTTCGTAAATATCAACTATATCGGGTCGTTTGAGACTTTGTGTGATATCATTGAAATGGAACTCGGCCTACTTGGCTAAGAAATTTTATTCTTGTGTTTTTTTGGGTTTTACTTATTAATATCTAATAAAAACAAAAATCGTTACAAATTAACATATGCTCAAAACATATATTGAGGATAAAATTTGCTATTTTTATTTATTGCAAAGAAAGAAAGTAACTACCTATGGCTAATTGCCTAATCGGAAATTAGAAAATAAAAAAGTACATATCAATATTTCCGTTTATCATAAATTAGTTATAATGTTAATGTACGCACGAAGTTTTTCTAAGTCTATAAATAATGTTATCAAGTGGTATAAAGTTCAAGCTCTTTACTTACTAAGCACCTGATCTCAACATATCATGAAAATACATAAGAGAACATGACATAAAGTAAATACACACAAAACATGGGACAATCAACAGACTTTTATCGTTTATACAAAAATTATTCCAACAAACATGTAATGCAGGTCTGAGAAACATAATAACTAACCGTTTGTTATATCTGAAAGTGCAATATGTCGTTTTTGTGATGAATTTAACTGAGTTACAGTCTGCAAATTTTTCTTACTAATTGGTGTGTCGGAAATTAGTGTCCTGTTACGCGTGAGTTCATGTTCATTAGTGGGAGTAAGCAGGGACGGCTAATGAATTTGGAGGCCCTGGGCGATAATTAAAAAAGTGCCTCATCAAAACCAATAAAACTTAAGGGTGTGTAAAAGGTGTTCATTAATACTACAATTTGTTATAATGGGCATTTTAGTGACGTTTTATTTATTGTGCTAAGAGGGGTTGTATTTAACTAATGAGATTTTTAAAAAAATTCATTCGGATGTATAGCATAAATACACAAACGTAGCTATAAATGCTTAGATTTAAAGGCCCCTTAGTTTTGAAGGCCCTGTGCGGCCGCCTCACTCACACCAGGTAATCTCCGCCTCTGGGAGTAAGATATATGGGGTCCTCCTTGCGAAACGTTTGAGACACAACCTAGAAAGTTCAATGCATAATATAAATACTTAAAGGTCAAAGAATCAAAAGAAAATAATTTGGACATACTTTTTAGACGTCTCCATTTCGTGTGGGCGTGAAAATGGAAAATTATTTCTTACTGAAGTCATTTGCAAGTTGTTGCAATTTTCCTATCAATCAATAGTAAATATAAAGCAAATTAAATATTCTCTCCACGTTAAATTCTAAAAAAAAATAAGTAATTCAAGTTATAAAGCATAATGTACAATCTTAAATGCAACATTTCACCAATTTTTTGTAATTAAACTTAATTTAAAAAAAAATTGGACAAAATGGGGTGTGAATTTTTCTACATTTTATAACCAATTATCGTTGTTACCAAACGATATAATATATCATTTTCTTACTACTGATTTCTATTCTCTGAAATTCTATTCTCTGCTTCATTTCTTTTCCCTGAAATTCTCTCTACCAAACGTGCCCTTAATGGTCAAAGAATCAAAAGAAAATAATTTGGACATACTTTTTAGACGTCTCCATTTCGTGTGGGCGTGAATATGGAGAATTATTTCTTACTGAAATCATTTGCAAGTTGTTGCAATTTTCCTATCGATCAATAGTAAATATAAAGCAAATTAAATATTCTCTCCTCGCTAAATGCTAAAAAAAATTAAGTAATTCAAGTTATAAAGCATAATGTATAATTCTTAAATGCAATTTGTCACCATAAACTCAAATCTAACAAATACAAATATTAAAATAAAATATACAACATTTATTCCTCCATGTATATGTTACAAGTATAAACGAATTAAATACACTAATTAATGTTATTTTTAAAACATCCCTAAACTGAAAAATACATATTTTAAAGCAAAATGTACAACATTTATTCCTCCACGCATATGTTATAAGTATAAACTAATTAAATACACTAATTAATGTTACTTTTAAAGCACCCTTATAATGAAAAATACATGTTATTATACACATTGTACAAGCTAATAAAACATACAAAGCTTAAAACAATTTATATACTAACAAGTTGATGATACATATGGTTTTGAAAACTGAACCGGACCAACGGGTTCAACCAGAAATCGGAATCGCCACCGGTTCGGCTAGCCAATAAAATCCGTCCGAAAATGAAACAGAGATGACCGGTCGAAACCGGTAAAAACAGGTGAATTGTGTCGAAGTGAGATAATTTTTTTTATTTTCCGGTTAATCAGTTTTTTTTTCTTTTGTTGGCGTCTAAACTTTAATTACATGGTACCCGCCGCTGCAACGTGCGGGGTACCCAGCTAGTATTACATTATAAAGCATTTGGGACACTTCTATATTTAGAAAGTCTGAAAATTCAGACTTTTTTCTCTCTTTTTATGGAAATATCTCTTTTTAACAACAAACACATCCATCTCATTTTATGTAACAACCTTTTGTAACAACTTTTTGTTATGTGCAATCTTGATCATCCATCTCATTTTAGAGAAACACATCTTAAAGTGACATTTGTCACTTCTTAACTAAAAAATCATCTTTATTTTTAAATTAAAATATCTATTTATCTATTTATTTTTTTGTGATTTAATTTCACCATATTTTTTAAAATTTTATGCTCTTTAATTCAATATCAATTTTGATATATTTTTATTAATTTTTTTATTTTTTTTATTTTTAATACTTCCGAAATCGCTACTTTGCGCAAGTAACATGCTAGTATTCATTAATGGAAATAAACTCATTAACGGGCTTTAAAATAAAGTATGGAAATAAAGAATAACACATAATTGCAAACCACCTAATACGCTACCTTAAAACGTGGTTAAAGATGATGTCGATGCATATACTGGAATGAGTAAGCTGAGATGTTAATTAATCTGGTAAAGCAAAATAGCGCAATGGTAGTAAAAGAGTGATGTTAATTAATAAGTCGCAATGGTAGTAAAAGAGTGATGTTAATTAATATTAGACTTATTTCTTCGTGTATGGATCAATGATCTTATTTTTTTTTGTAAAAACTCTTTGTAATTTTCTAGCATCTTGCTAGCTTTAATTCAATTGTCGTTGAAAAAAAAATTAATATTAGACTTACTGTTAGTAATAAATGAGAGCGACAACCTTGTTGGTTTCGTTGGATTGGGTTGCATGTTATTGAAGCTGCTCTGATATAGCAGCTCGTGTTCCATCTTCTTGCATATCAAAACCACGTTTCTTAATATGTTCAGCCTATTTAGAAGTGTTCTTGTGATTTAGCGTCAAACGACCCATAGAAAACAAAAAAGTTATACCTTAGCTCTCCTAAACTTTTTTTTTTCTCCATCAAGTTCTTTAGCAGCATCAAAGTTTATTTCAACCGCGTTGTATGTCGCTTTAAATTTATCGTTCTCAAACAGTCCTTTTGATACGTCTGGGCCCGAGCCCATGACCCGTTTAACTATTAGGGTTTTACTTTACTTTTGTCTTATAAATACTCTTGTACTTTTTTGTTTATAATCAATCAATCAAGTTTGTCAAGTAAGTCTCTAGTCTTCTTCTCTCTATTTTCTTACGTAGCTCGCACACGCTAAAAGTGATGCCCTATCCCGATACTACCCCTAACAGGGTCGTATCAATTGATGCTTTACCCCCCCCAACCCCCCCTACAGGGTGTCGTATCAATTGATGCTTTCATTTTGCCCCCCCCCCCCCCCCCCCCCCCCCCCCCCCCCCCCCCCCTTGAGAGTCGTAACTAAAAATGAAAGGATCAAAAAAAATATTGTTCATCGGAGGAGTAATGTTCACGCGTACAGTTCATCGAGGGTTACAATTCATCCGAAAAGAAAAAAAAATTCCTGATTCTTTCATTGCACTCATGGATGAAAACACGGTTTGTTTGTTGATTAAGAACCACCAAGACGCGATGGAAAAGTTGGCACAACAACAGGCCCGCGGTCCCCCCCCCTTTCCTCCCTGTCTGTTTCGAATACCACCCTTCGAGCCCCCCCCCGAGTTACTAAGCAACTCGCGGCCGCCCCCCCCCGCCGCACGCTATCCCCCCAAAATCGGCAGGGGACAGACGTGTTGAATAAAGGTGCGGTATTACAGCGATTATCGGTTTCTTGGACGTCTCCCCTAATTTTTGGAGTCGATCCAGAAGAAAGTTGGATCCTTGCAATTAATGAGTACTTTTTCATTGCCTTAACAAACAGATGATTAGCGGTTTTTGTTGGATGTGTGTTTTAATTTGGAAGGCGTTGCGGCGGAGTGGTTTTGGTGGATGTCACGGAATGGTTTAATTACCACTTGGGATAGGTTTGTGGAAAGTGTCAAAAGCCGTTTAGGACCGTCAAAGTATGAAGATCCACAAGGGGCTTTGTCAAAATTGTTACAACTTGGTACCGTGGAAGATTATCAACGGGAGTTTAAAAAGTTAATGAATAGGGGTTACGGATATTGTTAGTGCAAAATATTACGATATTTAATCTATACAATCTTTTTATGTTTTGACGTGATAACAAAATATGACTGTATACGTATCGTAAAGTGCGACATGTTACTCTTAATCAAACATCATCACATGAAATAAAATGCATCAACATATTTCGACGTCTAAGTATGCATCAGACGGACGACTTGTTTACACCCGGACGTAAATCACATTAAGGTTTGTACAAACAAGCATTAACTTGTAGGGATGATTTTCAAAGAAAGAAGTTTTTGTCTGAAACTTTACATTTTTATAATGTAACAAAATATTTTTTTTCAAAACTTAAATAGCTAATTAGTTTTTTGAGAAGTATAATGAAATGGTGTTATGTGGGTAATTAATTTAATTCTTCAAAATCTGATTCTTTCCACACCAAAACATTGTAACCTTTTACCTGACACAAGTTTGTCACCACAAAAAGAACTAAAATGGAGCAGTATGTCGGGTGCTTGGTACTCTGGAAAGAGATAGGTACACGGCGGCCCCCTAATTTATTATTTCGCGCGACCGTCGTTTCCTGAGACTGTTTTTCAGACCTCCTATAAATAAGTGGGCCACCTCCAACCCCTTTTCTGCACAACCTTTTGCTAGAATTTTCTCAGAATTCTTTCTCTTTTCTAGATCTCACTTAATCTCATCTAAATCTTTGATCATTTAACTTGTTTAATCTTGTTTAAATGTGATCAAATCTTTACTCTTTCAGTTATTCCTCACGTGAAGAGAAAAAAACTTCGTCATCTTCTAGATTGAAGTTATATAGTTGTGTGTGTTAGTTCATTTGTAACATTTGTTACATATAGATCGAGTCTATGTCTTCCAATATTTAGTAGTGTGTAGATCCACCTCTCCATGATGTATATATTTGGAATGGGTTGGTTAGTATTTTAGCGCCATTTTAAAATACTTTGGTGATGGGGTAGTTGGTTCTAGCTAAGATTAGGACTCGAATCTAAGTCTTAGTATCGGATAATAATGTAAGCGACGCGGTTTATGTGGTATAGGCCATTAAAACACAAGGTTTGTTTATGTTGGGCCATTGAATATAACGGGTTTGGTTTGGTCCAGATTGAAGGAATCGACATCTTGCTTTGTATCGGATAAATTTTATGTAAGCATGGGTATAAGGTTTATCCGTCCGAAAGGGTGCTTGTTTAGTAGTGAAGTAAACTCTCGTATTGGAATACTCGAGGAGTGGGGAGGAGGGAGAGAAGAGGAGCTTATGACCGTATCCACTTGTAATAATCGTGGGCGGTTTGCATTTTTTTTACCTTTCTTCTTTACTTATGTCTTTACATTTATCGCTCATTCAAGCTTTACTCGTTGCATTGTGCTTTTGATTGTTGAATTGTTGTGTATGTTGTGTTAGTCTTGGTTGTGATGTTAGCTCTTTGTAGTAAACATTGTGAGTGTGGATATTTTGGGTAGAATATGCGCTAGTAATGTAATCCTTTATCGACACTTTCATATTGCTGTAAAACTTGATTGGTGATTTGATAAATATGATCTACGTCCGCTGTCTCTCGACCTATTCTGGACGCGACACAGGTCCACTCCTTAACTATAGCGGAGCCTTGATGTTACGTAGGCCCGGCACCCTGTCCATCATCAATTTATGGGAAATCGCCAAAAGACAACCCGGCAGCCCTGCCGGCACTCGTCGACCTCGCAGATTATAAATACTCTTGATCTCTCTCATTTTTTTTTAACAGGACTCTCGTATTCCCATCCCACCCCCCCCCTCTACGCGCAACCCCCCCCCCCCCCCCCCCCCCCTCCATTGGGTTGGTTTAGTTTCCGGCAAGTGTTACTCACTTGGGACACTTGCTCCTATACACGATCTTGTAAGGGCTGTTACTAGTCTGTGTGATGGATTTATATGGATTTTCCCGGGGGGTGTGGGGTTGGGGCAGGAGTTGTTGGCAGTTGATTCTTCGTTTCTTGTACTAGGGGTTGTGCAGGCGTGTGTTGAGGGTGGGTTTTAACTCTACAAAGATTCTAAAACTTCGCCCTACCCCCCCCCCCCCCCCCCCCCCCCCCCTTTTCCCACCTTCCCTCTCCTTGCTTTCTTTCTTTCTTTTCCTTCCACAATTGGTTATCAGAAGCCCGTCGTCTGTTTTCAAACATATATGGATTTTAAAATAGAGTACTGATCCCATGTATCAAAATTACCCATGAAGGGGGATTAAATATTAAAAAGAGTTTTGTGTTCGATTGCTACTAGTTTTGTTATTAAATATACTTCGTATTCTAGCTTGAAAAAATAAATTCTCAAAAGAACTTGGAAGTGTCACTTCTACTGTTCCCCCCCCCCCTCGTCAACTTCCGTCCCAATATACCAGAACCCCTGCACCTTTCACCCCCCCCCCCCCCCCCCCCCCCCCCCCCCCATCCCCCCCCTAAACATTAATCTCCCCCCCCCCCCCCCCCCCACGCCCTTTGTTTGGAACAACATTTTTAAAGTCTTGCGGCCTCTCTCCCGCGCAGTTAAGCTCTCCCTCTCTACATGATTTCTCCCCCCGCTCTCCCCAAAAAACCCGTGTAATTGGCGGTCACTGATGGCGGTTCCCATAATGTTTCGGGCGGGGGGGTGCCCGGGCGGTACCCAAATATATCCCCCCCCCCCTCCCCCCCCCCCCCCCCGGCCGGCCCCCCCCCCGTCACCTTTATGGGGGGCCCCCCCCGTGCGCCCTGTCTGTTTTACGTCAGTTTGTTTTGCGACCACAACTTCGAAATTCATATAAAATCAACCCCACCAGTTACAGTCCACGTAGAAGTCGTCCCCCCCCCCCGCTCCACCCGCAATCTTCAAAAAAAAAATAATTGAGTCTACTTTCTTTTCAAAGGACACTTCCAAGATTTTTTAATTTAAATTAAATAAGTCAGAAATGCAAAATACTATATGTAGTGTCCGTCAGAAAACTTTATGTTTCGTTTTGACGTAAAACTTGTAGTTTGGTTTCTTTCAAGTCAAGCATTTCTAGTCAATGTATCTTTGAAAAATGGTACATTTATATTTTCAAGACATTGATCTTGATTAATTTTTAAAATGAGGAGGAAATTATTTTATTTACGAATAAAATTAAGCTAAGTATACATCGTTGTATTTAATACACAAAACGACGACGAATATCTTTATGTGCATGCTAAATGATTATGTGTATTTACTTGTATCGTATTTTTGTTAATAGATATTATTAAATGAGCATTTGTACTTGTATTGAGCTAATTATTTATCTAAAACACTGTCATGTACTCCCTATTTATTTGTTAATAGTTTTTTTTTTTCGGATTATGCCTAAATAGAAATTTACGTTAGATCTCTGCGTTAAGTTGCAAAATTATTTGTGCACTGCATATAGGCATAGATTACTATATTTACAAGTGTTACATAAACATATGTAGATCATTTTGAGTGTAGTAACCCATTTAAAAATAAGATTAAAATAGTTCTGTCATGTGGTTGTTAGAAAAAATAATGTCATAAGATCAAATTTAAAACCTTCATTAAATATTTTCAACACTTTAACTCTCTTCCAACAAAATGTCTAAATATTTTCATCATATGACGTGGTTTGATCTCGGGTTAGTTAAAACAAAATAAAATATTTGTATTAATACATTTGGTAATATTAAGCTAAATTGAAAATATATTTTTTTTTTAAAATTTGCTTGTGCTTGCATTTGTTCTAACATACACACATAATTATATTCTTTTTATAAACGTTTTTCGCACACTATACATATCAACAAATAGTTTTTCGCACAAGCAAAATATATGACAATCTTGAAGTAAGAACGCTAACTTGTCATTAATTAATATATGTAATATACTCCAACTAGTTTTAGATGTGTGTATATGTGTACATAACAAATGATACATACTCCCCCCCCCCCCGCCCACAAAACTTCTCTAAAAAAAAACAAATATGTTTATTTGTTTTTTTTAAAAAGAGTGTTCGTGAGGGTCAAGAAAGATTTCGAATATATATCAACTCATTATTCAAACAATGATTGATTTTATTATCGAATCTAATTGACAAGTTTTTTAGTATGGACAAGAAATCAGATTCTTATTTGTCTAGCTTTGAGATTATATCAAAATGTAACAAGATATATTATCTTAAACCTACATCGATTGATATGAAAATAACAGCATCCTTTTCTAAGACGATAAGAATATGCATCGGATCATAACTCATACTTGTCGTAAATTGTGTCAATATTTAAGTCTACGTGTCCATAGTTGTGTTCTCCAAAGTATTTGGCAAATTATGCATTAAAAAACATAATGAAGTGGATTGACAGTCTCGCAGCGCACATCTCGCGTTCGCGAGTCCAATTTATTCAAGTAATTTTACCCTTGGCAATGCAATTGCGCGTAATCAGTCGTAATCTCCACCCGCAAACAAAGCATTGCCCTCCTCCTTATGAGGCAAATGCAACAAACATATGTAACTTTGCTCAAAACAATTCAAAAGCACAAACTCATAAACCAAAACTATCTCTCATCAAAACTCTCTCTTACTTTATCAAATAAGCATAATATATCTTCTTCACCAAATGAGAACCCTTTAACCATCTAATGTTAGGATTAGGAAGAATTGAACATATTCCACAAATCATTTTTGTGCTTTCTCTCAACTTAGTGATCGGTTAAAAAGGATTTTAAATATGAGATGATTTTCTATCAAAGATTAATCACAATCTCATTATTCAATCTAATTTCAAATTTAAAATATTATGAACATGAAATCGAGACTAGGATTTATCTAAATCACGGAAACATCCATCAATATTTACCCATAGATATTTTCCGAGTCTCTGTTTAACTGATCATCAGTTTATACATGAAATCACTCGCGAATTCAGTCGAATTGCTAAGACAACAAGATTAGTCATCAATTTGCCCGCTATCTCATACTTGCAGATGAAGATGTCTCATTGAGTCTAAAGTGTTCAAAAGTTTGTGTTTAATTTAGTATGGTCAAATTACACATGCTAAACTTAACACACTCTAAGTAGGATTGACGATTTATAAATTTCCATTGGGAAACTCATAAGTACTCCAACTTGATGAGCAAGACTTGGATGTCATTTCCAAAAACTCAAATTGAGAACTCTTATAACTTATATAAGATTCTCCTAATAACCTAATATCAACACCATCTCCCAAAATAGAGATAGAGAGATAGAGACGCTGTTGTGTGTCAACTTCATAAAAGCTACCCTACCCTAGAGATAGCAGATGGATCCTTTTAATACTTTTAACTTGTGTTGTACTTTCGTCTTAGAATTATCTTTAGTTTGGGTAAAATCCGCCTTAAGGGAGTTGATTTAAAACATCTTACTTTATGAATTACTTTCTTAATAGTCCAAACATGCATGTAATTATCCTTTAGTAAATCAGCATTATTTATTACAAAGAGAAGAACATTCACAAGATTATTAGGTAAAATAACCTTAATTTGGATTTCTTTCATAAAAGACATGCAAGGTGCATTCTTTAAACACTCTTATTATAGAACATTACACATTGTCACTCTTTAGCATACTCCTAGGTCCTAGATGACTCATTCTCTCTTATACCTACAACAATTTGCTTTCTCTCTCATTCAACTGTAGAGTTCCACACATCTTGATTAGATTATGTTTGAACGGATTTTATAGCATAATAGTGAGTATGTTAGGCCTTCTATGAAAAGATAATACAAATTTTATCTTTGCTACACTTCATTAGGCAGATATAGGAATTCTATTTTGTCTAACATGAGAATGACTACTAGAGAATCTATAGAACTAGAAATTTAATTTGACCTAATGGTTAAATTGCTTCTAAGAGTGAAGTTGGGTTCGTGGTATAACCCGTAAAAATGGTCGTGTTTAGCCTAAATTGAGCACCACTAGTGATAGTCTCATATTCATTGTCTAATTTGACTAAATAACTCCTCCTAAATATGCCTAATGATAGTCTACATCGATAAACTTTGTATCTCATTAGAAGTGCACACTAAGCAAGTAGATATTAGGTTTCTTCTTAGTCAATCTAGACTACTGCATATCACATTATGTGCTTTGAAGTTTCAAGATGATACGTGCTTCATGTGATTGCAATTATATGCTTTCATGCTTTATCTTAATGCTCAATGTTTATTTGCTTAATATTGTAATGCATGTCTGTTGTTAAAGCGTTTTGCCTTTTTTAGAAATTAAGATAAAAATATTCCTTTAGTTTATCTAAATAACACATGACCCCTAAGTGTTTAAATGCTACATGTTTTACTGATGATTGCATTTAAAGATATCCCTTTTGTATGCGTCCATTTTACATAACTTAGTGTTAATTAGCACCTACACTATGTTAGTTAATGTATGACAATTAATATTTAAATGTCTATAGCGTTACAATTAATCTCGATTTGATTATTGTGTTGATGCTGCTTAGATAAACTTGCATGATTACTATATATATATATATATATATATATATATATATATATATATATATATATTCTCACACTATAATATTTTCCTTCGCGTCTGCATCACAAATATAAAAAGTCAAAAGAATCATAGAATGGTCTTAAATCTCCTTGAGTCTTCATTCACACCTTCCCTTAATCATCATCTCCATTTCATCCAAATCATCCATTCTTTCAATCAAGAAATAAGGTTAGATTTACTTAATCTAACGCTCTTCAAGTAGGTTGTCAACTTGAATATTTCATCCGAAATATTCAAGTATCTTTAACTTGCAATCGCAAATGTTAAAGGTCATATCTGAAAATTCCTATTCAAGCCGTTTAACAACATAAGTTAAAATGCTCTTCTTTTTATTCGACGAAAACATTCTTTCTCTTCGATGAAAGCATTCTTTCTCTTCGATGAAATATTCTTTCTCTTCAACGAAAACACTCTATCTCTTTGACCAAAACTTTTTCTCTTTTGAGAAACATTCTTTCTTAATTCCTGATTCTTTCATTGCACTCATGGATGAAAACACGGTTTGTTTGTTGATTAAGAACCACCAAGACGCGATGGAAAAGTTGGCACAACAACAGGCCGCGGCTTTCCAGGCTCTGTTTGATACATTACGAGCCGAGTTACAAGCAACTCGCGGGCTGCTACAAAATCGACAGGGGGCCGGGTGATCAAGGTGCGTTATTACAGCGATCTATACGGTTGGACGTCCCCAAATTTTTGGAGTCGATCCAAAAAGCTGGATCTTTGCCATTAATGAGTACTTTTCATTGCTTAACACAACCGCTGATCAGCGTTTGCGGATTGTGGGTTTTAATTTGGAAGGCGTTGCGGCGGAGTGGTTTTAGTGGATGTCACAGAATGGTTTGATTACCACTTGGGATAGGTTTGTGGAAAGTGTCAAAAGCCGTTTAGGACCGTCAAAGTACGAAGATCCACAAGGGGCTTTGTCAAAATTGTTACAACTTGGTACCGTGGAAGATTATCAACGGGAGTTTAAAAAGTTAATGAATAGGGGTTACGGATATTGTTAGTGCAAATATTACGATATTTAATCTATACGATCTTTTTATGTTTTGGTGATGACAAACATATGACTTGTAATACGTAACGTAAAGTGCGCAAGTTACTCGTAATCACAAATCATCAATGAATACATGCATCAACATCTCTCGACGTCTCAAGTATGCATCAAGACGGACATTGGTTTACACCCGACGTAAATCACATAAGGTATGTACAAACAAGCATTAAACTTGTAGGATGATCAAAGAAATAAGTTTTTGTCTTAAACTTTACATTTTTATAAATGTAACAAAATAATTTTTTCAAAACTTAATTAGACAAATTATTTTTGAATTATAAAGAAATGTTTTATGTGGTAATTAATTCAAAATTCAAAATCTGATTCTTTTCCCCCCAAAACATGTCAACCTTTTACCAGACAAGTTTGTCACCACAAAAAGACAAAAATAGAAGCATTTGTCGGGGCTTCCCTTAATTATCCGGCAGCCCCTTAATTGTCGGGTGGCCCGCTAATATATATGGGACCATCGTTGACAGACTGGTGGTTTTCAGCTCCTATAAATAGTGGGTCACCTCCAACCATTTTGACAACTCTTTTGCACGAATTTCTTTCAGTTCTTTCTCTCTCTAGATCTCACTAAATCTCTCTAAACCTTTGATCATTTAACTTGTTTAATCTTGTTTAAATGTGATCCAATCTTCTATCATTTCCTTCTTTCCTCAAGTGCAAGAGAAGAACTTCGGTCATCTTCAAGATCCGAAGTTATGTAGTCTAGTTAGTCCATTTGTAACATTTGTTACATATAGATTGAGTCCATGTCTTCTAATCTTTAGTAGTGTGTAGATCCAAATGATGTATATATTTGGATGGGTTGATTGTGGGTTGGTTAGTATTTTAGGCCTTAAAATACATTGGTGAAGTGGTAGATTGGTTCTAGCTAAGATTAGGACTCGACATCTAGCTTAGTGTCAGAAAATAATGTAAGCGACGCGGTTTATGTGTTTAGGCCATAAAACACAAGGTTTGTTATGTTGGGCCATAAAACATAACGGGTTTGGTTGTACCCGAAGAAGGACTCGACATCTAGCTTAGCTTAGTGAAGTAACTCTCGAGTTGGATACTCGAGGAGTGGAGTAGGGAAAAGAGGAGCTTCGTGACCGAACCACTATAAATCATTGTGTCGGTTTGCATTTTCTATTACCTTTCTGTTTACTTATGTCTTTAGATTTATCTCTTTACTTTTACACTTGCATTGTGCTTATGATTGTGTGTATTGTTGTGTATGTTGTGTTAGTCATGGTTGTGTATCTCTTTGTAGTAAACATTGTGAGTGTAGATATATTGGTAGAATATGCGCTAGTTATTTTAAATTCATTATCGACACTTCTCATATTGCGTCAATCTTGATTGGTGATTTGATACAAATGATCTAGTCTGAAAACCTCTTCTGGAGGCGGTCCCTTTAAATAGGGTGGCCCCCTGATGTACTAGGCAGCCCCTATATATTTATGGGACTGCCGACAGAGAGTCATGTAGTAATTAATATAAAAGATTTAAAGTTTTTAGAAGGAAACGTATTCACCCCCCTTTACGGTTTCCACATTTAAGGTCTGTAATAGTTTTCATTAAAGATTCCTTTTCTCGTAATTTTTCAAAAATAGTTTGTTTAAGAAGATCAATCTCGGCATTCTGTTCATGTAAATTTTCAACATTATCTCGACCTTTTATTTCACCATTTTGTCCTCCTTTCAATGATTTAGCTTGTTCTTTATATCTTTCAAGCTCAATAGTTAAAGTATCATTGACACTTTTATTGTCAAGTTAATCTGGGTGCAATTAATTACTTTGGTTTTAGTTGTTCAATCACAGATAAGATTAGTGCATCTTGTTGTGTAGAGGAGTTAGAATTCTAAACAATTTCCTATTGTGTTTCTTTCAGATATTGAGAATAAGTAATGATAATGCTATCACTGTTTATTTCAGTCTCTGAATGATTCACAACACTAGACTATTCAGAAGACGACATCGCTTGCACACCTTGATTTATCATATTGTTATCAACATTATCCGGACTGTATACCTCAGCGATAGCATCTGAACTGTGACAACCATGACTTGAGCAGGTTAGTCAAACCGTTAGTGTTGACTTAGGTGCCTGTTATAATGTATGGTTTATGTGATTTGATGTGTTTATGTATGTTTATGAGGTATTGGTAATCAATCTATTGAGTGTGATCATCTCAATAAGATTGGAATGGTGATGAAGTTGGTTGAGTTAATTTCGTTCACTTTTGAGTGACAAGGAAATGATTATTGAGATTTGAGCATTTCCGTGTTAAATGTGCAACTATTATTACATATACGTATTTTTGTGTTAGTAATTTAAGATAAGTTTAGGTTTTGAGGGTTAAGTTAAGAGAAATGAGTTATTTGATGGAGAAATTTTATTTTAATCACTTATAGTGATAATGGAATTGATTGGGTATTTTGAGAGAATTGTTTTGGTTAATATGTGGATGCCTAGGTGATGAATTAAAATGAAAAGCATGTCATTTGTGAAAGAAATGAGTTGTTAAAATAAGAGAGTTTTTGGTAAACTTTCCATATATAGAAAGTGAATTTGGAAATGAAAAGTTGTTTTTAGAAAGTAGTTTTTAAGCAAAATGGGTTACCAAATTAGCTTAGGTTTTTATAAAACTTAAGGTATGAAGATAATTAATTAATTAATAAAAGAAATGAAAAAAAATATTTTTTTAGGCATGAATAGTAAAAAACGAAAATTAAAGGGAAAAAGAAAGGAAAAGAATAAAAAAGGAATCCTAGTTATTATCTAATTCTAATTAGGGATTATCTATAATTAATATGTAGCCTATAAATACAAAAATAAAGATCCCTAAACCCCCCTATTGCTGTGTTCGGTCGATCCAAGAAAAAGAGGAGAGAAAAAAATTGGGGGTTTTATTTTCGGGTTCAAGAATCAAGTTTGAGGTATGTTTAATTTATTTTTATTAAGTTCTAATTAACAATTAATGTAATCTAAGCATGATGGATTAGGGTTTATAAATTAGGGTTTTGATTTTTCTGGAAGTTTATGAAGTAATGATGATTGTTTGATCATTAGTTTAATTGGTTATGAGATTTGATCGTGTATTTAGGTCTAGATCGCCCGAATTAGTTGTTTAATTCACTGCAGAAAGTTAGGCAGTTTTGTAACGAGCATAACTCATTTATAATAATTCAAATAAACAAATTACAATATACTAGAGATAACCTCAAAGAGTCTACTTTCCAGAAAAGTTGGCCTCGTGAGTTTTTATGGTCAGGAAGTGGTCAAAAGGTCATTACAAAATCGGTGTGTAAAACAGTGACGAATTTTAGTTTTGGTTTTGATTTTTCTAAAAGTACTTAGACATCTAGTTAGAGGCTCTAAATCACATGAAAGTTAGTTCATATATTGTGTTTGATCCCTGAATTTCTTTCTAAAGCTATAATGAGGTCTAAATTGGTTATCTAACGTCATACTTTTAGAAGGTCAGATTCTGGATGAATTCTGGATACTTTGGATTAATGAATTTCTAAAGGGTATTTGTAAAAGGGTAATAGCTTTGGGAGAACTATGAGAGGTTCATAGGACATATAAGTAGCATGGTGAATTTTGGTTTGAATTATAGAAGTGTTTAAGTGGTACGTTTAGGACGTGTAAGTGAGTATAAAATTCTGCTCAAAACCATAAAATTTAAAGTGTAGCATTGAAGTGTAAATAGCATATGTAGGAGTTGGAAAAGGGTTAAAATCAAGTATAGAACTATGGTAGATTGCTTAGATATCCATCATAGTTGAGGTTACATCATTTTGGGTTGAATGCCTAATTGATGGTAGCTTATTGTGTGCTTAATTGTTTAGATTATCTGTGAAGTGTTTGTGAAGCTTTTGTTGGATTCTTTTAGGAAGCTAAGCATCAGGTGAGTTTCATAGTCCCTCTTTTTAATGTTTTAAATTGGGATGGAAATAATGTTAAGTGTTTTGGAAATGTTTTGAATTGCTGTGATTATGTGTTTTGATTGCGTGTGGACATTATGTTACTGCATATGGCTTGTTGTTACATGATATTGTGTTGTGTTGAGGATCATTAATAGTGGGGCTGATCATCTCACGGATCGTTAATTTGAGAATGATCAACTTAGTGAATTGGTATGGGTCCAGGCCTAAATATAAACTTCAGCTGGTAGACTTTTAGGTGCGTAAGTGACGTATGTGGGATCAGAGGGGTACGCCTACCCAATATATGTATGGTTGGTTTGATATGGTGATATGGTTTGCATGTTAGCATAAGTTCATATGTTGCATAATTGTCCCAAATTGTTTTGATAATTACAGTAATTTGTTTGAAAGGATTGTTATGTGTGTCTTAAACCTATGACTCTCATCAACCGTTGTGTTGATGTTTTTAAGCATCATTTTCAGGTGAGCTTCATGAGAATATTGAGGTTAAGAGAAGTGGCTAGAGCGACTGCTAGGATTGCATTAGAGTTCGCTCCTGAGTTTGTTTATGTTTATTGCATGGATTTTGTTGAATGTTATTTGATTCTATTAGGATCATGAGATATTGTTCTTGTATTGGTGAGACCCTCTTTCATTAATACAAGATGTCGTTCTTTTGGTTTTCAGTATTATTATGACACATTGTGTCTTTATTACTTAGTTGTGCGTTTAGTGTTTCTCTATTGTTGACACTATTGTGTTGTGATGATATCCATGACGTTACGCCTCGTGTTTCCGCCTTGGCAGGGTGTGACAATTTCGGCTTATATTTTGGGCTTATAGATTAAGTTGGTTTCGACTTATATATTGGGCTTATGGTTAGTGGGTTTCGGTCCATTAGTTTCGGCTTATTGGGCTTCGGCATAAAGTGGGCTTGTGTTTGGATTCGGACTTATATAAGTCATCGGGCCAAAAATCTAAACTTTAAATGGACCTTAAGGCCCAACAATTAATAAATGGACTCGTGGACTCAATTAAAGTTTAAATAGCTAGATTGGACCTAATAGGTGTTAGTGGACTAGCGTTGGACTTTCGGGTCCAATAAGAGAAAAATTGATAATCAAATTTCTAAGAACGAATCAATGGATTTATAATAGATACGGAAGTGGAAAATAATTTAACTGGATGACTTTTGTCACGTTTGGGTAAACGCGTTAAAAATATGAACTTTTGGCATTTTTTGGGATTGTGAGATATTGTGGAAAATAATGAGATTTGAGAACTTTAGGGATCTTTTTCAAATGAACGGGTCATATCGAAAATTTGCGAAAAATGTCACACTTAAAACTAATGTGAAATAATTAATTTATGTCGATTTGACTAAAGGACAAAAATGCGACTTTTATGAACAATAGGTATTAATATTTA
>BQNB010016098.1:44259-72141 GCA_026074375.1 Tanacetum coccineum
TTGGTATCTTTATAAAGAGTATATAAAAACTAGTTACATAAAAGGTTTACTTATTAAGTTTATAAGAAAATGGAATATGTACACTTGTTATCATGGACATTTCTTGGACAATCTATAGACTAAGGACCTTAATTATGTAATATGTGTGATATAAATGTTTGTAGAGGACTTGTAACAAAGTGACTAAACTAAAAAGTTATAAAAACAAGTTTTAAACACATTTTAAACTAAAAACCCTAAACTTTCTGTTTTAATTCGAGATATAAAGCATTCATTTTATGTTTTTATAAAATACTACATTTCATGAGGATTCCAAATATGTAAGGAACTCGAAAATCCAATTTATAATGAAGAAGATACGCCATTTGTAAGTTATACGATAATAAACGCTTTTATAAAATAAATTTTATATAAACTATTACAAACCACATCTGATATAAATGGTTGGCTATTTTTCACAGAAAGTATGTATATTTAGGATTCCAAAATATTAAGAATCATATTTTTTCGATCAATAACGAAGGAGTTATGGATTTTTCCGGGTTTACGATAATTAAAGTTTATAAAAATAATTATATAAACTATGAACAGTAAAAATCACTATTCATCTCAGATACATTTGGAAAATACATTAGTTAGATAAAACTTTTAATTATGAAGACGTGCTCGAAATAATCACTAAAATCAGAGTTAAAACGAATAAGATACGACATTTACGAGTTTACGACGATTAATTTTATAAAAATAATTTTATATAAGTATATAAACAGTAAAAATATTGTTTAGCAGAGGACTTAAAATATGAAACTGTAATATTTTGATAACTCTTCTTAATACGAAAGCGTAGACATAAGAAACGTAAGAAACGGACTTAAAACGATAAAGTTACGCCATTTATACTAAAGAGATATTTATAAACGTTTTTACTTTATAAATATGATTTCACAAATACAATTAGATGGTGATGTAGCTATATAGAATTATATACGGTCTTAGTTATTCAAAGTACTTAGTACTCATACGGCCTATAATTAATTAGGTTGCATTCAGGCGTATTTGTGACGCATTTTCACGCATTTGGTTTACATTGTTAACTCATCCATTCGAGGTGAGTTCATAGCCCCATGTTTTATATTTATAATGATTTACAAGTTTTGGGGTGAGAAACATATACATATTTTACAATTGGACGCAAGTGAACATTTTACATTAAGATTGCGTGTTTGCCTAAGTAGCGATAACCCTCTGAGCCCATTATCATGAATTGTCAATTACTTGTTGTGAGCGCGAATGTTATGAATAGATCTATTTGGGATTGACATCCCCGTTCGGGTGAGTCATGCTCACGGTGCCAGTATGCCGGACAACGAACATATACCATGTCGGATTCGGGATGTTGCGGGATAGAACATCATCACGGGCAATGTTGGCAATTTATATTACAATTCACATATGTCGAGCTTCAGTGTCATGAGCTTAGGGAAACATAATTACATTTTATGATGTTTGCATCTATTGCATTATCATGAGGAAATCATGCGGTCTTGCATTATACATTTTACAAACCTATGAATTCACCAACATTATTGTTAACGTTTTAAGCAATGTTTTCTCAGGAGATTAGTGAGGTACAAGACCAGAGATACATTGGTGGTCATTGTTTTGGAAGTCATATGCATTAAAGATTTGGTTGCATTATATTTTGGGAATATATTTGTTATGGACTAAAATCTTTGTATTTTGAACAATGAACAAGTGAAGTTTCGGACTTATGTAACAACAATTTGTTAAATCTAATGTATCAGTTTTAAACAACTTTTAAATGGTCGTTCTTATATATATCTTGTGCTATTGATCTATGAAGTACCACCCCCAGACCCATATTCTGCTGTGACCTAATTTGGGGGTGTTACACACGTCTTTGTAATTAAAAGTTCTTTCTAAGAAAAATATTTTCCAACAGCTCACTATTATGAACAGTAACATATGTTTTAAAAATTACTTTTATAAAAATACTTTTTATCGTAAACTTGAAAATAGCGTAAATTCATTTTAAATCCATTATTGGTGTACCTTATAGTTTTGAAATCCTCATATGTTGTACTTTAACAGAAAAATAAATTTACATTTTTACCAGATTTGAAAATCTCGGAATTTTTGTAAAAATACTTTTATAAAAACACATTTACGTATAATCTCAGAATTTTTAGACCTTAATGAAGATGAGTGAAGATGATACATTAGCAAGACCCAAGTATTTAACCCTAAATACTTCCACAAAACCTTAACCTCACAATGAAAACCCTAGTTCTTCTTGCTTGTATAACCCTTGCTAAACCAATTAACCAAGCTTCCAATACTCCATGAAACACCTTAGATATGCTATATATTAACCCTTGAGTGCTTGCATTACTTGATAAATGAAAAATATGAATTTTGTGATTGTAACAGATGAAGGAACTAGTACTAGACCAAAGGGTTCCCCGATGTTACCTATAAACGAATCTAAAAAGAGAGAAAGAGTCTTGGGTAATAGGTTTGAAAAAAAGGGATGAAGATAATGAAAATGATTTCTCTGATATAATTGATGAAGGTGATGATGAAAGGAGGCAATGATGGTGATGATTGATGATTCAACATGATGATGATAAACAAGAAGGTGATGACACGAATGATGACGATGAAGAGACTGACAATGATAGAACTTAGTCAGACAGAATCAAGATTCCTATTCTGGATCAGTCTACCACAGAATTCTATAAAGAAGAAGAAGAAAACATTGATGATGAAGAAACAATGTATGATGAGGAAGACTATGAGGTCACTAAGGAGTTGTATGAAGATGTGAATTTAAACTTGGGAAATGAAGACACTGAAATGACCAATGCTGATCAAGGTGCCACAGATCAACAAAATGTTTCTCAACAGTCAGGATTTGAGCAAGTAGAGGAAAGACGCCTCTGTGACTCCTAACTCCTGGTACTTGAACACATAGAAGTCTGAAATGAACCTGTACAAAGTTCTCCTGTTTCCTTTGATTTTACAAGCAAGCTCCTAAATCTTGAGAATCCATCTCCAGCTGACAATGAGATTGCTTCATTATTAGAAACCTCAGCTCGTCATGTAACTGCAGTTCTTGAAAACACATCCGATTTCACTACAACTACTCCTCCACCCTCTGTACTTCAATCCTCTCAACAAAACAAAGCAACACCGACTCCAACACCAACAACTTCTGAAGCTACAACCTCATTTCCTTCACTTCCGGATTTCACTTTTGTATTAAAATTCAATGAAAGAGTCTTCAACCTAGAAAAAGATATGTTAGAGATAAAGCAAGTTGACCAGTATGCTCAAGCTCTCTCCTTCATTCCTGCTATAGTTGATCGTTACATGGATAACAAACTTGGAGAAGCAATAAACAAGGTTATTCTAGCACATAATTTGGATTGCAAACAAGAAGCTCAGGATGAGAAGAATTCTTACATAGAACTCGTTGACACGTCAATGAAAGCTCTTATTAAGGAAGAATTCAACACTCAACTTCCTCATATTCTTCCTCAAGCAGTATCAGATTTTGCAAATCTTGTGATAGAGAAAAATGTCTCAGAATCAGTAGAAGCTGCAGTCTTGACAAGGTCTTCATCACAACCAACGTCTACTTATGAGGCGGTCGCATCACTCTCCGAGTTTGAGCTTACGAAGATACTAATAGACAAGATGGAGAAAAACAAGTCATATGATAAAGCTGACTACAAAAAGAAGCTTTATGATGCACTGGTCGAGTCTTATAACACTAGAAAAGATGTTTTTGATTCATATGGTAAAGTATTTTCGTTAAAGAGTAGTCGAGATGAAGACAAATATCGAGACCCCTCTGCTGGATCAGACCGAGGGAAGAAAAGAAGGAAATCAAGTAAAGAGGCTGAGTCTTCCAAAGATTCAAGGTCAAAGGAAAATAAGTCTTCAAGCACCTCTAAAGACGCCTCCAAATCTCAACATAAGTCTTCCGGCAAGTCCGCCCATGCAGAGGAGCCAAGTCATACTGTTGAAGACTCAAGCATGCAACAAGATCAAGAGTTTGTCACGGGAGACAATGATGAACAACCCGCTAACAAGGAGGTTACCAAAGCCGGCTGGTTTAAGAAACCCGAGAGACTTCCAACTCTTGATCCTGATTGGAGTAAGAGACAACAAGTTGACTTTTGACCTCCTCGGACCTGGAATAGTCAAGTTGCGCATGCTGAAGAACCCCCCTTCAATTTATGAGCTCATGAATACTTCTTGAATTTCTCTACTATCATAATCTGGACTTAAAATTCCAAAACAAGACTCCAAGAAATTCTGGAGTAGGAGAAACCCACCGGCATTCAACCTGCTCAAAGGCACTTGCAAGAGTATTACAGAATTAGAGTACCATCTTGAAGAATGTTCCATAGTAACAACTAAACGACTTGACTGGCATAACCCCGAAAACAAACCATATCCGTTCGATCTCAGAAAGCGATCGAGGACACCAAATTATCCACTAGGATTACTTTCTTAATAATGATTTGGAATATCTGAAGGGTGGAGACTTAAGCAGACGATACTCAACTTCTGTAACAAAGTCAAAAGCTGCTACTTATGATCTAAAATGGATTGAAGACTTGGTTTGTAACTTGTGGAGTCCTGTGCAGGTAAAATATGATCAAAAATGCTTACTTGGACACTTCACACTAGGGTCCTAAATGCCAAAGATTTTACGGATATGCAAGTAACCTGACTTCGTCTAAAGATGTTTACTCCAGAAGAAGAATCATTGCGGTAACCAGACTTAAAATCATGAAGATGTATGACTACGGTCACCTGGAAGAGATTGAAGTTCGTCGAGATGATCAGAAGCTATATACGTTTAAAGAAGGTGATTTCAAAAGACTACGTCTACAAGACATTGAAGACATGTTACTTCTACTTGTTCAAGAAAAGCTGACCAATCTCACAATTGACGAACAGTATGATTTGAATGTGGCATTACGTATGTACACCAGACGTATTGCCATTCAAAGGCGGGTGGAAGATCTTCAATTAGGTGTCGAAAGTTACCAAAAGAAACTCAACCTCACTAAACCTGAACACATACAAAACAAATTAAAAAAATCCCAACAACAATCTCCCCCCCCCCCCAATATATTCAAACAAAATGCGTAATCCAAGGTTACTTTCCCATCATCGTGGTGGATTGGTGTGAGGGAATGTCTTGTTCCCCCAGAACACAAACTTCCCAACCTTAGAGACAATCCAACATTACCCTCCTTCTCCCCGTACATTTTAATACCTAAAATAAATTCAAACCTCCCCCAAGATCATCATTAAATAATATTCAATCCTATCAATATAAATCAGATTTGTTCCCCCCCCCATTGATTTTAGTCTGGTTACCGCAATGATTCTTCTTCTGTAGTAAACATCTTTAGACGAAGTCAGGTTACTTGCATATCCGTAAAATCTTTGGCATTTAGGACCCTAGTGTGAAGTGTCCAAGTAAGCATTTTTGATCAATATTCACCTGCACAGGACTCCACAAGTTACAAACCAAGTCTTCAATCCATTTTAGATCATAAGTAGCAGCTTTTGACTTTGTTACAGAAGTTGAGTATCGTCTGCTTAAGTCTCCACCCTTCAGATATTCCAAATCATTATTAAGAAAGTAATCCTAGTGGATAATTTGGTGTCCTCGATCGCTTTCTGAGATCGAACGGATATGGTTTATTTTTGGGGTTATGCCAGTCAAGTCGTTTAGTTTGATACTATGGAACAGTCTACCAAGAATGGTACTCTAATTCTGTAATACTCTTGCAAGTGCCTTTGAGCAGGTTGAATGCCGGTCCTACCAGAATTTCTTGAGTCAGATTTGGAATTTTAAGCCGATTTATGATAGTAGAGAAATCAAATGAAGTATCATTGAGCTCATCAAATGAAGTGGAGGTTCTTCAGCATGCGCAACTTGACTATTCCAGGTCCTGCGGAGGTTATAAAAGGTCAAACTAGATGGTCTCTTACTCCAATCAGGATCAAGAGTTGGAGGTCTCTCGGGTTTCTTAAACCAGTCGGCTTTGGTAACCTCCTTGTTAGCGGGTTGTTCATCATTGTCTCCCGTGACAAACTCTTGATCTTGTTGCATGCTTGAGTCTTCAACAGTATGACTTGGCTCCTCTGCATGGGCGGACTTGCCGGAAGACTTATGTTGAGATTTGGAGGCGTCTTTAGAGGTGCTTGAAGACTTATTTTCCTTTGACCTTGAATCTTTGGAAGACTCAGCCTCTTTACTTGATTTCCTTCTTTTCTTCCCTCGGTCTGATCCAGCAGAGGGGTCTCAATATTTGTCTTCATCTCGACTACTCTTCAACGAAAATACTTTACCATATGAATCAAAAACATCTTTCTAGTGAATAGACTCGACCAGTGCAATCAGTAAAGCTCTTTTTTTAGTCAGCTTTACATATGAACTTGTTTATCACTCCATCTTGTCCTATTAGTATCTTCGAAGCACAAACTCGGAGAGTGAAGCCGACCCCCATAAGTAGACTAGAGGTTGTGAAGAAGACCTTGTCAAGACTGCAGCTTCTACTGATTCTGTGACATTTTTCTCTATCACAGGATTTGCAAAATCTGATACTGCTTGAGGAAGAATCTGAGGAAGTTGAGTGTTGACTTCTTCCTTAATAAGAGCTCTCATTGACGTGTCAACGAGTTCTATGTAAGCATTCTTCTCATCTTGAGCTTCTTGTCTGCAGTCTAAATTATGTGCTAGAATGGCCTTGTTTATCGCTTCTCCAAGTTTGTTATCCATGTAACGATCAACATAGTCAGGAATGAAGGGAGAGACATGAGCATACTGGTCAACTTGCTTTACCTAGCATATCCTTTCTAGTTGAAGACTCTTTTCATTGAATTTTTAATACAAAGTGAAATCCGTAAGTGAAGGAAATGAGGTGTAGCTTCATAAGTTTTGTATGGTGTTGGAGTCGGTGTTTGCTTGATGAAAAAGGATTGAAGACCAGAGGTGGTGGAGGAGTAGTTGTAGTGAAATCGGATGTGTTTTCAAGAACTGCAGTTACATGACGAGCTGAGGTTTCTAATAATGAAGCAATCTCATTGTCAGCTGGAGATGGATTCTCAAGATTTAGGAGCTTGCTTGTAAAATCAAAGGAAACAGGAGAACTTTGTACAGGTTCATTAGCCTTCTATGTGTCAAGTACCAGAGTAAGAGTCACATGAGCGTCTTCCTCTACTTGCTCAAATCCTGACTGTTAAGAAACATTTTGTTGATCTGTGGCACCTTGATCAGCATTGGTCATTTCAGTGTCTTCATTTCCCAAGTTTACATTCACATCTTCATACAACTCCTTAGTGACCTCATAGTCTTCCTCATCATACATTATTTCTTCATCATCAATGTTTTCTTCTTCTTCTTTATAGAATTCTGTGGTAGACTGATCCAGAATAGGAATCTTAATTCTGTCTGACTAAGTTCTATCATTGTCAGTCTCTTCATCGTCATCATTCGTGTCATCACCTTCTTGTTTATCATCATCAGTAGCATCATCATCATCACCATCATTGCCATCCTTGTCATCATCACCTTCATCACTTATATCATCAGAATCATTTTCATTATCTTCATCTTCACTATTACCCCAAGACTCTTTCTCACTTTTAGATTCGTATATAGGTACATCGGGAACCTTTGGTATAGTACTAGTTCCTTCATCTGTACCAGAAGACTTTTGTTGCTGCTCATCAGGATCCTTTGACTAAGTGTCAACTCCATCACCTGAGCCACTTACGTGAGAAATGTGAAAGTCTTTCTTGCTTCTTTTGGTAGCCAACTACAGTTGTTCTGCTTTAATTAATACAACCTCAGATAAGATAGCTAATCCTTTGGCTTTTGTCTTCTTTGCAGGTTGCTTCTTCTTGTCAGGTTTAGCCACCTTATGCTTTGACTTGATGTCTGGTACCTTTAGTATCTTGAATAGGCTTCTGCTTGGGTGATGTGTCAGGATCAGCTTTCTTTCGAACGTACTTTGGTTTTAGAGCTTTCTCTCTAGAGGAAAAAGTATAGTATGTCTTGTAAGCATTAGATTCTAACATTTCTTGGTTTGTTAGTTCCTTTGGGAGAATGGTACCATATACTTGAGTATCTTCATGTCTGGAGATACACCTCAATGAAGTAAACATTAAAACCTCCAAATTAGGTCGCAGCAGAATATGGGTCTGGGGGTGGTACTTTATAGATCAATAGCACAAGATATATATATATATATAAGAACGACCATTTAAAAGTCGTTTAAAACTGATACATTGGATTTAACAAAGTGTTGTTACATAAGTTCGAAACTTCACTTGTTTATTGTTCAAAATACAAAGATTTTAGTCGATAACAAATATATTCCATAATGTAATGCAACCAAATCTTTAATGCATATGACTTCTAAAATAACGACCACCAATGTATCCCTGGTCTTACCTCACTGATCTCCTGAGAAAACATTGCTTAAAACGTCAACAATAATATTGGTGAATTCATAGGTTTGTAAAATGTATAATGTAGGACCACAAGATTTTCCCATGATACTGCAACAGATGCAAACATCATAAAATGTAATTACGTTTCCCTAAGCTCATGACACTGAAGCTCGACATGTATGAATTGCAATATAAATTGCCAACATTGCCCATGATGATGTTCTAACCCGCAACATCCTGAATCTAACATGGTATACGTTCGTTGTCCGGCATACCGATACAGTGAGCATGACTCACCCAAACGAGGATGTCAATCCCAAATAGATCTATTTATAACATTCGCGCTTATAACAAGTAATTGACAGTTCATGATAATGGGCTCAGAGGGTTATCGCTACTTAGGCAAACACGTAATCGTAATGTAAAATGTCCACTTGTGTCCGATTGTAAAACATGCATATGTTTCTCACCACAAAACTTATAAATCATTATAAATGTAAAACGTGGGGCTATGAACTCACCTCGAATGGATGAGTTAACAATGTAAACCAAATGCGTGAAAATGCGTCACAAATACGCCCGAATGCAACCTAATTAATTATAGGCCCGTGATGAGATAAAATTACAGAACGTATAATTCTATATAGCTACATCACCATCTAATTGTATTTGTGAAATCATATTTATAAAGTAAAAACGTTTATAAATATCTTTTTAGTAAAAATGGCGTAACTTTATCGTTTTAAGTCCGTTTCTTATGTTTCTTATGTCTAAGCTTTCATATTAAGAAGAGTTATCAAAATATTACATTTTCATATTAAGTCCTCTGGTGAACAGTACTTTTTACTGTTCATATACTTTTATAAAATTAATCATCATAAACTCGTAAATGTCGTATCTTTTTCGTTTTAACTCTGATTTTAGTGATTCTTTTGATCACGTCTTCATAATTAAAAGTTTTATCTAACTAATGTTTTTTACAAAATGTATCTGAGATGAATATTGATTTTTTACTGTTCATAGTTTATATAATTATTTTATAAACTTTAATTATCGTAAACATTGAAAAAATCCATAACTCCTTCGTTATTGATCAAAAAATTATGATTCTTAATGTTTTGGAATCTTAAAAATACATACTTTCTGTGAAAAATGTACCAAAAACCATTTATACAGATGTGCGGTTTTGTCATAGTTATTTTTTTATAAAATTTCTTTTATAAAAGCGTTTATTATCGTATAACTTACAAATGGCGTATCTTCTTCGTTATAAATCGGATTTTCGAGTTCCTTACATATTTGGAATCCTCATGAGATGTAGTATTTTATAAAAATATAAAATGAATGCTTTATATTTTGAATTAAAACAGCCCCTTTTGATCTTTTTGCTAAAAATATTTTTAAACTAGTTTTTATAACTTTTTAGTCTAGTTGATTTGTTACAAGTCCTCTACCATGTGTTATACCACAAGTCTTATATGATTAAGGTCCTTAGTCCATAGATTATCCGAGACATGTCCATGATAACAAGTCTACATATTCCATTTGCTTATAAACTTAATAAGTAAACCTTTTATGTAACTAGTTTATATATACTCTCTATAAAAAAATCAACACTTTTATAATACTTATACTTCCATTCTAACATGTATTTAACATTCATATAACATGTGACAAAGTTCATCAAACCATGAACTAGTGTAAAAATCCATTTTACAAGTAAAATAAGTTTTTTCTATGATGTGATTACTATATAAACACATATACCTATGAAATCGCAAATTTAAAGGAGTTTAAGGGTTTTTAGATAACCATAGATGATGTATGGTGATGAACAACAAGATCTACACCCTAGTTTAGATAATAAACCCAAGCTTCCAATACAAAGAAAACCCTAATCCTTATGAAACCCTAATCCAAAACCTTTCTTGATTAACTCTTGTAAATGCTTAACTAAACCTTAAAACCTTCTTGGTATATCTTAGATATGTTGTAAGAATACTTGTGTATGTTGTAAATAAATTTTGTATGGATTGTTTAAGGGTTTTAATTTTGGTTGTGGCCTAGGAGAGAAACAAAGGGAGTATTTGTGTTGTTTTCACTAAAGAAATGAAGTGTGTGTGTGTGTGTGTTCTAACTAGTTGCTTCCTTTATATATAACTTTTACTAGTCCAATACCACATGTATAAGTCTTAAGACATGTTGAGGGTTTTAAGGAAGTCTTATGGTCAAGATAGCTTAGTCATGCTTATGTTTAATGAGCTTATGTTGTACGAAGATCAAATAGGTCATGGTGTGCTCTTTGTCCCCTGTGTGGAACAACATTCCCATCCCGAAATATAGGGGGGGGGAAATGATACTATTGTATTTTTTATGTCTTGCATAAATATCTAGTATTTACTTGTAGTTATAAGTTGTAAAGGTAATTTATAATGTGTATACTTGTAACATTTAGTGTTTAGTTGGTTTCCTTTATTTGATAAAAGATATTGTAGTTTAATGTTGTTAGTGGGGAATTATTTAATTTAATTAGAAGTGAGCTTGTATGTGTTTTTGGGTATTGGGTTATTAGTGGATATTTGTTGAAGTCTAAATGGGTTTATGGTTTGCTATGGAAGCAAAAGTGTAGATTTATTGCGTTACGTAAACGTTTTACGTAACCAATAAAAATAAAAAGCGTAAAGTTATAAATTATCATCCTAATAATTTTATAACACTTACTTGACGTAAATATTTAATTGTTTGATGCCCGTTTATGTTGAATGTTCATTTTTAGTTTACGCGATTTAACTTAACGATAAAAATTAAAAGCAAACGCTTAAAAGCCAAAAAATAAATAATGGAATAATTGAAGTCGTAAAATGACCTGAAAATGTGAAATGTTACAGTCTCCTCCCGTTAGAAGAGCCTTGTCCCCAAGGCTCATGTCACGACACTTGACGAAGGTATGGGTTTAGTGAAAGATGCGGATACTTCTTTTGAAATTGGTCTTCGCGTTCCCAAGTGAACTCAGGACCCCTCCTCGAGTTCCACCGAACCTTGACAATTAGGATATGGCTTTTGCTTCAACCGTTTGACTTCTCGATCCATGATTTCTACAGGTTCTTCCACAAAATGGAGCTTATCATCAATATGAAGTCCATCTAACAGAACGGCTAATGGTTCGTCGGAATAGCATTTCTTCAAGTTGGATACATGAAATGTACTGTGGACCCTGCTTAACTCTTGAGGAAGCTCAAGCTTGTAAGAAACGGCTCCAACCTTAACCAACACCTTGAAAGGTCTAACATACCTAGGGTTTAATTTCCCCTGTTTTCTAAAAGGTACGACCCCTTTCCAAGGTGAAACCTTAAGCATAACTCTATCTCTAACTTGAAATTCCATCGGCTTAAGCTTTAAGTCGGCGTAACTCTTTTGTCGATCACGAGCGGCTTGAATCCTTTGCTTGATCTGAATGATTTTCTCGGTTGTCTCATGAACTATTTCTGGACTAGTAAGTTGAACTTCTCCAACCTCGGCCCAACAAACAGGTGAACGACTCCTTCGACCGTAAAGTGCCACAAATGGTGCAGCCTTGATGCTAGCATGATAACTATTGTTATATGAAAACTTAACTAACAGCAAATGTTTAACCCAACCATTTCCAAAGTCGATCACACAAGCACATATCATATCCTCGAGAGTTTGAATAGTCCTCTCGCATTGTCCGTCAGTCTCTGGATGATAGGCAGTACTCATATCCAAATTCATACCCAAGGCCTTCTGAAGTGACCTCCAGAAATTTGATGCGAACCTAAGGTCGCGATCACAAATGATTAAGACAGGTATTACATGCCTCGTGACTACCTCTTTCAGGTACATTCTTGCCAAGCTTTCCATGGGATCAGTTTCCCTCATTGGTACGAAGATTGCGGATTTAGTGAGTCGATCAACAATCACCTAAATGGTGTCATAACCTTATGATGACTTAGGAAGCTTTGTGATAAAATCCATAGTGATATTATCCCACTTCCATTGAGGTATCACGGGTTGCACCAACAAACCCGATGGCCTTTGGTGTTCAGCCTTGACCTTAGCACTTGTCAAACATTTGCTAACATATGTGTCGATGTCGGCCTTCATATTAGGCCACCAATATAGCTTCTTCATGTCCTGATACATATTGTCAGAACCCGGATGGATAGAATATTTAGACTTGTAGGACTCATACATAATCACAGTCCTCAAATCACCATAACATGGAAACTAAATCCTGCCATTTAAGCATAGAGTTCCATCCGTGTGGGGTTCTAACTTCTCCTTCAGTATGTCCTTCCTGATCATACCTCCTACATCTTTATTTTTGAGATTCTCTGGTTTCTGTGCCTCTATTTGAGCTTCCAGAATTTGTTTGGGGAGATTCAAACCAATAGTCATGACTAAGGCTCAAACACGTAATGTCTTATTCTGTTCTTTACGGCTTAAAGCATCGGCCACTATGTTTGCTTTCCCCGAGTGGTAACGTATTTCACAATCGTAACCGCTGAGCAACTCTAACCAACGACGTTGCCTCATGTTCAGCTCCTTTTGATCAAGAATGTGTTGTAAACTCTTGTGATCTGTGAACATTGTACACTTGGTTCCGTATAAATAGCGTCTCTAAATTTTTAGAGCAAACACTACCAATCCAAGTTCCAAATCACGAGTCGCATAATTTTTCTCATGAATTTTTAATTGGCGTGATGCATAAGCAATTACTTTCTCTATTTGCATTAATATAACACCCAATCCTTTATGCAAAGCATCGCAATAGACCATAAAATCCTTGCTTCCTTCAGGTAGAGCCAGAATTGGCGCACTACACAACTTCTGATTTATTAACTGGAAGGCGGCTTCCTCCTTGTCACCCCAATCAAACTTAACTCCTTTCTGAGTAAGCTTGGTCATTGACTTGGCGATCTTTGAAAATCCTTTGATGAATCTTCAGTAATACCCAGCAAGACCTAAAAATTAACGAATCTTCGTTGGTGTTTTAGGAGATGCCCAATCTTTTATGGATTCGATCTTGGCGGGATCCACGCGAATACCTTGACTATCAATCACGTGGCCAAGAAATTATACCTTAGGAATCCAAAATTCACATTTAGAGAATGTAGCATACAACTCCTCTTTCTTAAGCAATTCCAGAATTGCCTTAAGATGTTCTTCATGTTCCTTCTTGTTCCTTGAATAGATAAGGATATTGTCAATAAAAACAATCACAAACTTATCCAAATATGGCTTGCACACCCGATTCATGAGATCCATAAATACTACCGGTGTGTTCGTCAAACCAAATGCCATAACTTGGAACTCGTAATGACCATATCAAGTTCTGAATGTTATCTTCGGAATATATTCTTCATGTACTTGAAGTTGATGATAACCTGATCGCATGTCTATCTTAGAATAAAGGCTGGATCCTTGTAGTTGATCAAATAAATCGTCGATCCTTGGGAGTGGATAACGATTCTTTACTATCAGCTTGTTCAGTTCTCGGTAGTCAATGAGCATTCGAAATTATCCATCCTTCTTCTTAACAAACAAGACCGGAGCTCCCCAGGGTGAGGAACTAGGTCTTATGAAGCCTTTATCGGATAGCTCCTGGAGTTGGTCTGACAATTCCTTCATTTCAGATGGAGCTAATCGATGAGGTGTTCGTGCTACAGGTGCAGCACCAGGTATCAAATAGATTTGGAATTCCACTTGTCAAGTCAGAGGGAGACCCGGCAAGTCCTCAGGAAATACTTCCGGAAAATCTTGAACGATCGATATGTCCTCAAGTCGCTTCTTCTCCGACTTGTCTTCAGTCTCCTTTGTAGTAACATGTGCTAAAAAGACGTGACATCCTATTAACATATACTTCTGCGTTTTAGTGCACGAGATGATGTTCAAACGAGTCTCGTTTCCTCGGTCACTTTCGTCACCAGGAACAATTAAGGTTTCATTTCCCCAGGGAATACGAAATGATTTTCTCGGCACAAACAATGACAGCTTGGTACTTTTCCAACCAATCCATACCGATTATGACGTCGAGACTACCAAGTTCTATGGGAATTAAGTCTATGTTGAATGGGTGATTTAATAAATTTAATGTACAACCCCGAATGATAACGTTTAACCCAATTATTCTCCCGTCAGCTAGTTCAACATCATAATAATGATCTAAGGTAGATGGTGTGATATCAATTTGGGAGCTAAATGTAGCATACACAAAGCTTTTATCGGCACCAGATTAAATAAGATAGAATCATAGCGGTTGTTTAGAAGGAACGTGCCCGTAATGATGTTTGAGTTTGGGTTTGTCCCTGCATGGCCTACCGCATACACTTTCGTATTGCCATTTCCACCTTGGTTATCACGGTTTTTTTTCAGTTTTGGACACTCCTTCTTGAAATGTCCCTGGGCTTCGCATTCAAAGCATGTAGGTTTTTTACCTTCTCAAGTGCCCCTTTGGTTGTTAGTAGTGTTGGCATTTGTAGTAATCCTACAGTCACGGGCCAGATGGCCAACTCTGTTGCACTTGTGGCATTTTTGAGCACACTGACCGTCATGGTGATAGTTGCATTTTGAGCACAGAGGTTTAGATCCTCTGTAAGGTTTCTTCTCACCATACCCTGCAGCATAAGCCCTGCCAGTGTTCTGCCTCTTGTTCTGTTGTTGTTGTTGGTTATCATCTTGCTTTCTTTTGTTACTCTGTCGTTCAGCCAAAGTACGGATTTTCTTATCCATCAGATCAGTTGCAAACTCAATTGCATCCTGCATGGTTTTTGGCTTAGACGCCATTACACTTCCGTGAATCATGTCGGGCAAACCACCGACATATTTCTCAATCTTGTCTGACTCTTCAGGAAACATCCTAGCACACATCAATGCCAGTTCCTGAAAATGTTGGTTATAGCTTACCACATCGGTACCTTTAACATTCAGATTCCACATCTTAACCTCCAGATTCTTAATCTCGCCCCTTGGACAGTACTTGTTGGTCATCTTCTTTTTCAGGTTTATCCAAGTCATTGTATAAGCAACATTGTGACCAAAAGTCTTAACATGGGAGTTTCACCACGTTAGAGCACTTCTAAGAAGAGTACACGTGGCAAACTTGATTTGGTTTTCCACAGTGCAGTTGCTTATACGGAACACAGTTTCCATTCTTTCAAACCACTGAGTCAACTCGACAACTCCTTCAGTACCCTTAAAATATAGGGGTTTGCATTTCATGAACTCTGGGTAAGTGCACTCACGAGCAAGAGGAGCTTGTCTCCTTACACCCCTGCCTGAATCATGGCTGTCTTTGCCATTTTTGCTTCTAGTGGCATCACGTTCTGCCAACACGTTAGCAAATCCTTGGGCAATTAATGCCTTAAGTTGCTCATCAGTTACAGGAGTAGTGGTGGTGGTTGTTGTGGCTGGGGTAGTTGTTATGGCTGGGATGGTTCTGGTTCTGGGTGCTTTCCTTGGAGGCATTTTCTTAAAATCACAGGAAAATATAATACCTGTTAGATTTCATACAATCATAACCGTGACATGACATATACACAATAAATAAAATGAGATCACATCACACAGTGAAATATACAACTGAATTGAATTTAACAATGGTATGGCTAAATCGACATTCATTCATAATAAATTCGATTACTGACATGACATAATACATCCCTTCCATATATAATCTGGAAAACATACATGACCTGATTCGGTTACAAATTGATCACTACCATTAGGTTACAAGATGAAAATAAAACCTAAGGCCTTACTAGCCGGGAGTTATCCCGTAATACTTAGTAGGCTATACAACGTAGCTACAACATAACCAGATCTAAGAACTACTACCGGCCTCCTCCGGCACATTAGGATGTGTTGGATCCTTAGCGGGTCTCTGCTGACTCTGTAGTGCTCCCATCTAAGTCTGTAATGTCCTTAGCAGAGTCAGTGCCTCTGCGAGCTGTGTCTGTCTCTTGCGATCTGCAACCCGTAAATCTCCAATCTCAGTCAACTATGCTAAAACCGTAGTCCATAGTGCTCTAACTTTAGAATGTGTCGTATCACTGGCATCCATAGACTGTACCCAAGCCTCACGAGAAGCTCTGGCCTTACTCTTTATAAGTCTAGCTGTGCGAGCATGAGAGCGCCTATCTCTACGTAGCGAGTTGAGCTGACCGCTCATCAACAATCTATCATCCTGTGCATCATCAAGTCTCCCATAAATCTCATCTGTATCCTGCCTAATAGTAGTGACAAAATCTGTCATCCTCTGACCCAACTCTGCCACATCAGTAGCTGGTATCTCCTCTGTAATCTCATCTGGATCCACCCAGACGTTAGTAATCCCGTAACCTATCTGGGTCACGTCTAATCTCGGCATCCAGGGTGCCAACAAAACCATAATCTGCTCTAAAGCCTCCAGTAGGCCTAGCAGTAGGAGCAGATGAACACTCCTCGACCTCATATCTAGGACCAAGAGCAATGCACAACCTCTTCTAAGGCGGTAACATAACCTTGGGAACATCCACTTTACAGTCAGTATAGGGTAGAAGCAAAGGTGGTGATGATGTAGGTAATGGTATAGGTAAAAGTGGTGGTGTCCCTGATGGTGGTGTCTCTGATCGAGGTGCTAAGATGTAGGTGGATGGTGCAGCAGCTCTCATCATGGCCATAGATGCCCTGGTATGTGAAAGTACAATAGGTAGTGGTAGTGGTAGTGGATGGGAAGTAGATGGTGACTCGACTCTTAACCGGATCATCGCAGCTCTGTAGCCCAATGGATGAGTAGGACTATCAGGTAGTGGTGAAGGTGACATAGGTAATGGTGATGATACTGGTAGTAGTGGTGAGGGTATCTAAGGTAGTGGTGATGAGTATGATGTAAGTAGTGATGATGGCGGAGTAGACATTACAAGTAGTCTGTCAACCTCTGCCTCAGACGGGAATGAAATAGGTGTCTGATCTCAGATAGACATCCTGGCAGTGGTACGATATGCGGGTGGTGGGATGGAGTCGGCCGAAGCTAGGTGCTCCTCCTCATCCTCGTCCTCCTCCTTATCATCAACATCATCTCCGAATGACTCCTCCTCCTCCTCATCATCATATTTGTCAGCGGGATAATCAGCTGGATCCTCCTCAGGATCCACATCATCCTCCTCCGGATCCTCCTTAGGATCGGACTCAGTAATATAACCCAATGAATCAGCAGTAGGTAAGATAGCAGCAGGCAGTGGCTGCTCCTCAGCTGGAAGTACATCATCCTCCGGTGGCATAAACTCTGGGTATACTGGCTTAGGAACAAAATCTGGTGAAGGTGGCTCCTGTATAGCGGCCTTTACATATGCATAAGGGTCATCTAGCATCATGGACAGTCCATCATATCCGTGTACAATGACTCCCGGAGATCCTATATCTGATAGATCCTCGAACGGACTAGATACCTCTGTGTAAGTGACCATGGAATCCTTTGAATCCGACATGACAAAATCTGAAAATCAAAAGTAGCTTATATAAGTAATAATATAAGACTCTTATTGTAATATACATACTATATTATAAACACGTATATCAATCATGAATGCATCTAGTCTAACCAACTAATGCAACAACTAGTGTATATATGTCCCGTGAAAACTCCTTCGTATGAATGCAATGTTTGAAAACGGTTATAGTCCAAGTAATAACATTTGACCTGGTTCTCTATAACCTAGGCTCTTGATAGCACTCTGTAACACCCCCAAATTGGGTCGCAGCAGAATATGGGGCTGAGAGTGTTACTTCATAGATCAATAGCACAAGATATATATAAGAACAACCATTAAAAGGGTCGTTTAAAATTGATACGTTGGATTTAGCAAATTGTTTGTTACATAAGCCTGAAGCTTTACTTGTTCATTGTTCAAAATACCAAGATTCTAGTCCATAACAAATATTTCCCTAAAATGTAATGCAACCAAATCTTTTATGCATATGACTTCTAAAATAACGACCACCAATGTATCCCTTGTCTTGTACCTCATTGATCTCCTGAGAAAACATGCTTTAAAACGTCAACAATAATGTTGGTGAATTCATAGGTTTGCAAAATGTATAATGTAGGACCACAAGATTTCCCAAGTGGATGATAATGCAACATATGCAAACATTACAAAAATGTAATTACGTTTCCCTAAGCTCATGACACTGAAGCTCGACATAAATGAATTGCAATATAAATTTACAACATTGACCGTGATGATGTTGTAACCCGCAACATCCCAAATCCGACATGGTATACGTTAGTTTGTCCAGTGATAGCTAATCACCCGAATAAGGATTTCAATCCCAAATAGATCTATTCATAACATCAGCACTCACATAGTAATTGACAGTTCATGATTGTGGGCTCAGAGGGTTATCACTACTTAGGCAAACACGTAATCATAATGTAAAAATGTCCACTTGTGTCTAATTGGAAAATCATGCATGTTTCTCACCTCAAAACTTGTAAATCATTATAAATGTAAAACATGGGGATATGAACTCACCTCGAGTGAATGAATCGACAATGTAAATCACAAACTGAAAATGCGTCACGAAAACGTCCGAATGCAACATAATTAATTATAGGTCGTATAAGTACTAAGTACTTTGAATAACTAAGACAATATATAATTCTATATAGCTACATCACCATCTAATTGTATTTGAGAAATAATATTTATAAAGTTAAAAAGTTTATAAATATTTCCTTAGTAAAAATGGCATAACTTTCTCGTTTTAAGCCCGTTTCGTACGTTCATTACGCCCAAACTTTCGTATTAAGAAGTTTTATCAAAATATTGCATTTTAATATTTTTAAGTCCTCTGATGAACAGTACTTTTTACCGTTCATTCACTTTTATAAATTTATTTTTATAAATTTAATTAGCGTAATTCTCATAAAAGTCATATCTTATGCGTTTTAACTCCGATTTTACCGATTCTTTTGAGCACGTCTTCGTAATTAAAAGTTCTATCTAACTAATATATGTTCCAAAAAGTTGTTGAGAAGAATAGTGATTTGTTTTTATAAAAGTATTTATTATTGTAAACATAAAAAATCCATAACTCCTTCGTTATTGATCAAATAATTATGATTCTTAATGTTTTAGAATCCTAAAAATATGTACATTCTATGAAAAATAATTATATATTTTTATCAGAAGTGGAAAAATAATAAGTTTTCATAAAATTGTTTTTATAAAAGCTTTGATTATCATAAACTTGCAAATGGCGTATCTTCTTTGTTATAGCTCGGATTTTTGAGTTATCAATATGCCTACGATCGTCATGACGTTTAGTATTTTAATAAAATATAATTTAAATACTTTATTTTCTGATTTTGATCAGAATGTTTGTTGTCTTTTATAAAGTTTTATAAACTTATTTTTATAAGTTTTAACTTAAATCAAATGGCTACAAGTCCTCTACAATATTTCCTACCACATGTCTCATATATTTTAGGTTCTTTAGTCCATCATTTGTCCAAATAATGTCCATTATAACAAGTCTGTTTATTTGTTCATTTAAACTTTAATATGTAGACTTTTTGCGCAACTAGTTTATATACACTTTAATAAACTAAACCATACTTGTATAATGCTTATACTTCCATTACAACATGATCTTAATATTAATATAACATATGACAAAGTATATCAAATCATGATCAAAAGTAAAAATCCATTTTACATGGTAATATGTTTCCTAGATAGTGATTCACAATATAAACATCATATACTCATAAAATCATAAATGTAAAGAGTGTAAGGTTTTTAGATGACCTTAAGATGATGTATGATGAAGAGTAACAAGATCTAAACCCTATTTTAGAATCAAAACCCAAGCTTCCAAGACTTAAAAAACCCTAATATCCAAGAAACCCTAATCCTAAACCTTCTTGATTAAACCCTTGTAAATGCTAAACCAATCCTTCAATACACCTTAGGATACCTTAGATATAATGTTAGATCACTTGAATACTTGGTAAATAAAATTTTATGAATTATTTAAGGGTGTTTGAGTTTGGCCATGGCCTAAAGGAGAGACAAAGAGAGAAATGAGTAAAGTTTTGCTAGTGAAATAAGTTGTTTGTTATATCTCTTCTAGTAGTACCCTTATATACTACATAAGGCTTGTCAAGACCACTTCTTGAAGACCAAGACCAAGGGAAACATTGGGACGGAAATAAGGAAGGTCTTTGGTCAAGTTAACTAGTCATGTACTAAGGTGATAAATGCTAGTGTTTTGTACAAGTCCTAGTTGGTTAATTGTATGCTTAATGTCCCCTTGGGACTTTGTTTCATCTGAAATTAGGGGGGGAGTACTAGATATTCTTGGATATTTTGTGTTACTTGAAGTTTATAAGTTGTAGGTTAAATGTAGAAGTATAACTTGTAGAGTGTAGGTTTCTAGTTGGTTTTTCTTTGTAAAATTCGGCTATCATGAGTAACATAGGTGAAGTTTTATAAAACTTTGAGTATTGGGTCTAATAATGGGTATTTGTTGAAGCGTAGAAAGGTTTTGGTGGTTCCGTGAATGCCTAAATGTATTTTATCGTGAAACATAAACACTTTACGAAACCAATAAAAATAAAATGTGCAAAGTTAATAATTATCCTCCAAATAGTTATCTAACACTTGCTTGACTTAAACATTTAATTGTTTGATGCCCGTTTACGTTGAATGATAATTTTTAGTTTACGCAATTTAACTTAACGATTAAAATTAAAAGCAAACTCGTACGAGACTAAAAATAAATAATGAAATAAATGACGTTGAAAAATAACCTGAAAACACGGGGTGTTATATAACTTCTTAAGTCCATGGTACATCTTGTCTGATCCAGGATGTATAGAATACTTTGACTTATGCGACTCATTCATAATCAAAGCTCTTAAGTTGCCAAAACAGGGTAGCCAACTCCTATTCTTCAAACATAACGTTCCATCAACACAGGGTTCAAGCTTCTTAATCATGCCGCACAAGTCTTCTATAGCATAGTTCTCCTCCTTCCTTGCTTCAGTGTGAGCGTTCAATATTTGTGATGTAAGGTTTAAGTCTATTATCATCATTAAAGCTCAAACTCGTAGCGGTTTAACCCTTTTCTTTTGGCTTAGAGCATCGGCCACTACGTTCGCCTTCCCATGGTGATAATGAATCTTGCAGTCATAATCACTTAGTAGCTCTAACCATCTACGCTGTCTCATGTTCAACTCATTCTGATTGAGAATATGTTGCAATCTCTTAAGATCATTGAACACAACGCATTTTGTTCTGTAAAAATAATGTCTCCACATCTTGAGAGCGAACAACACAGCTCCTAATTCCAAATCGTGGGCTGTGTAGTTCTTTTCATGAACCTTGAGTCGGCAGGATGCGTAAGCTATAACTTTCTCCTTCTGCATCAGAACCGCGCCCAACCCCTTGTGCGAAGCATCGCAATACACTATGAAGTTCTCACTTCCTTTGGGTAATGCCAAGATCGGCGTACTATACAACTTCTGCTTCAATGGTTGAAATGTCGCTTCCTCCTTTTCTCCCCATTCGTACTTCACACTCTTCTGAGTCAACTTGGTTATAGGTCTAGCAATCTTGGAGAACCCTTGATAAACCTTCGGTAGTAACCGGTAAGACCTAAGAATTGGTGAATTTCTGTTGGAGTCTTTGGCAATGCCCAATCCTTAATCGACTCAATCTTAGCTGGATCAACATGAACGCCTTCGCTATCAATCATGTGACTGAGAAATTATACCTTAGAGAGCCAAAAATCACACTTCGAGAACTTGGCATACAATTCCTCCTTAAGTAATTCTAGAATTATCTTAAGGTTCTCTTCATGTTCTTCTTTGCTCTTGGAGTAGATCAGAATGTCATCAATAAAGACAATCACAAATTTATCCATATATGGCTTGCATACCCGGTACATTAGATCTATGAATACCGTTAGTGCGTTAGTCAAGCCAAAAGGCATTACTTGGGACTCGTAATTACCATAATGAGTCCTAAACGTCGTCTTTAGAATGTCCTCTTCTAGAACTCGAAGTTGGTGCTAACCAGTCCTCAGATCGATCTTTGAGTAAACACTCGACCCTTGCAACTGATCAAATAGATCATCGATCCTCGGGAGTGAATAACGATTCTTCACTGTAAGCTTGTTCAGTTCACTCTAATCAATGCACATGCAGAATGATCCATCCTTCTTCTTGACAAATAAAACTAGAGCTCCCTAGGGTAAGGAACTTGGTCTTATGAAACCCTTATCAGTCAGTTCTTGCAGCTAAGTGGACAACTCTTGCATCTCAGACGGTGTTAACCAATAAGGAGCTTGTCCTACAGGTGCAACACTGGGGACTAAGTCAATTTCAAATTTGACTTGTCGAGCTGGTGGAAGTCCTGGAAAGACTTCCAGAATATCCTAAACAATCGGCACGTCTTCAAGTCGCTTCTCCTCCAACTTGTCTTCCGTCTTCTTTATCAAAATTTGTGCCAGAAACACATGGCACCCTCTCAGATGGTACTTTTGAATCTTGGTGCACGAGATTATGCTCAATCTCGAGTTACTCCTGTGCTAACTGGTAAACTTTCTTGGGTCTTAAGTATTATAAAATATTATAATTATATCGGTGTCTTTTGATTTTGTCAGTTTTCTAGGAGAAAGCTAAAAAGTTGACTTTGGTTGACTTAATTTGTGAAGAATAGTTACGGTTTAACTGGGTATTGAGAGAGTCTTGAGTTTCGTACGTGAATCATTTTTTATTCATCTTCCCGTGTCGGAGTGTTTATCTTGTCATTTTGATGCGTTCCGGGAAGTTTTCCAGCGTTTCATGAAAATTGTCACGAAGCGCGTACCGGCACGACAATTAATTTAAGAATGGGTTTAAGAAGCTTGGGAAGAGCGTTTAATGAATTTATTGGTTAATTAAATTCATATTTTAGATAACTTTGTCTAAGGTGTAAATCATGGGGTTGTGAAAACTATCTGAAAACGAGTGTTTTCGTGAAAATTTGAATGTAGTGTGTATCAGTCGTAAAAGTGAGATTTGTGAACGGAGTCTAAAGTGGCAAGATGTATTTTTAAAGTAGAGAAACTTTTAAACTTGTGAGAATGGTTTCGGTTTGATTTGAAGTAACCTCGCGTTTTAGTCCCGACACGTAGAAATATGTTCAAAATAAATTTTTAGGAAGTTTAAGTTGGAAATATGTCGTGTAAATAATCTAGGTTAGTGGAAAAATGTTTTTAAGATCAATTAAAATACTACAGAACTTCGAGTAATATTTGAAAGTCAATTTTTTTTGAGTTTTAAGCGAACTCGACACGAAAATAAGCCATCCCGAGCCCCTAGGATCCTTGGCCGGGTATGGGACAAGAAGAGGGGACACCAAGGAAAGTTTTAGCTTGGTTGGTCCTTGCATGGTACATGTATATTTGTCTTAACCTCAAACACACATTTCACACTTTCAAAAATCAAAAAAAAACTTTGTCTCTTTTCTCTCTTAGTCGGACGCAAACCACAAGGGTCAAGAAACATTTTTTTGAAGATTTATCAAGAACACGGGATTAATAAACACTAGCGGGTTAATATTTGGTAGTCTTGGGGGTTATAGAAAACTACGTTTGGGTAGTCGGTTCGCATTTCATCTCGCTTTTCAAAACCCTAAATTATAAGTTATCTAAACTTTTTTTAGTTGTAATTTTATGTTTCTTATGGTGTCTAAATGTTAGTTGTACAAGTTGATTGTCGTAAAAATTAAAACTTAAAAACAAAATGGATTGATTAAAGGTGTTGTTTTAGTTCCGTCTGTGTACAAAGATTCGGACGCCTGAGATGTGCGCGCGGAGTGGTCATTTAGTATCGTTGTTGTGAATGTAAATAAGAAGTTTTAAAAGTGCTTATTTTGAAACCTAGCTTAAAAATAAGCTTAGTTAGGGCTTATTTGATTATTTTAGGCTTATTGTTTGTTTCGGCCCAACAAGAAAGAAAAGATGGAAGAAAAAGGTTAATGGGCTTGGCCCATTAGCTTGGTTTTGACTTATTACTTTGGGCTTATTTTTGGCTTATTTATAGCTTATTGATTTCGGCTTATTACAGGCTTATGGTTTAATTTAGATTTCGGCTTATATTCAAGCTTAGGGCTTATTTGTTGGCTTATATAGTTTCGGCTTATATTTGGGTTCGGCTTATTGGTTTGGCTTATATTCAAGATTATGGCTTATTTGTTTTGGCTTATTTAGTTTCGGCTTATATTTGGGTTCTGCTTATTGGTTTGGCTTATATATGACTTATTTTGGTTTCGGCTTATATTTGAGTTTATAGCTTATTTATGTTTCGGCTTATGGCTTATTGGGTTTTGGCTCATATTTGGACTTGTGATTTATTTTAGACTCGGCTTATATGTTGGACTCATATAAAGGTTATGGACTTTGTTTTTAACTATCGGGCTAATTATTAAAACCTTATTGGGCCGTAAGGCCCAATGACTAGTGAATGGACTCAAATTAAATTTTAAAATGGCTATGTTGGACTTAACAAGTGTTAGTGGATTAATATTGGACTTTTGGGCCCAATAGGTAAAAATTTAATAGTTTGTACCACTAAGATGGATAAATAGATTTACGGGTACTTACGGTAGTGGAAAACGGATAATATGATCGATTTTAGTAATAAATGGATACACTTTGAAAATATGTACTTTTGACATTTTGTCAGAATTTTGAAAAATTGTGGAAAGTATTGAAATATAAGGTTTGAAAACCTTGGAAACCTTTTTACAAACGAATGGGTCATGTCAAAATTTTGTGAAAAATATCACACCTATAAAATAATAAGGAATAATCATTTTGTGTCGATTCAACGTGGACGTACTAAGATGTCGAGATTCATATTTACCCCTTTTAGCCGGATAAAAAGACGAAAATAATAATAAAATATTATTAATTTTATTTAAAGTGTTATATACTTATATATATATTTTAAATATATATGTATCGTCTCGTTTACGGAGATGTTAATTCGTTTATTTTTGATCTTTAAACTCTTACTAAATTCTCATCGGATTCTCTGGATTGTTTGGTCAACTGTCTCGTTTTAACGATTGGAGATGTTCTGAGTAAATTTTATTGATGTCGCACTTAGCCCAAGTGCATCGAGTTGTTTTACGTAATTACCACACAACCAAGACACCAAAACATTTTTGTAACGAGAATAAGGATGTTGAAATGGGAATAAAGGTTTTGTAATGAGAATAAGGATTTTGAGATGAGAATGAAGGGTTTTGTAGTGAGGTTAAGGGTTTGGTAATAAGGATAAGATTTTGGTGTGAGTAAAGACGAACGCTTGTACAATAAGGAAATTTGTACAATAAATATTAATAAGGTGAAATTAATGATTAGGTCGTGGCCGGGTACCGTTGTGCATTGTAGAGATATTTGGTTCGTTGTGTAGAAATTGTTTGTGCGTTGTGTGGAGATTATCTGTGCGGTTACCATCATCTGTCGAGGTGAGTTCTCGTTGCCCTACTTTTTTAAATCTTTTTCGTTGGGGGAAAATGATACTCAATTATGTTTTGAACTATTTTTTTGAATTGAGTGAAATGTGGTTTTGTTTGTGGGACAATTGCATGCATCGAGGTGCATGGCAAGGCGTGATTAGCAAGGATTTGCTATGTTTGTGAAAGGTTGCCCTATCTAAATGCTCCAGTCCTGGGAGGCCGTTAGGTGCGTATAACCTCGGGATTACGACCCCAAGAGCATTGGTATATGCTGGTTTGATGACTAGCGGGATGCTAGGTCATGGTACATGCTTAGCGGGGATGCTAAGTCATGGGTTTGATTGTATTTGCATATATTCACTGTCATATTGCACAATTGTCAAACTATTTGAGATATTGGCATAGCGACTGGGTTTTCTTTAAACCTACGAGCTCACCAACATTATTGTTGACGTTTTCGAGTATCATTTTTAGGTGTGTTTTGATAAAGGTAAATGGATGGTTTTGGAGATTAAAGATGTGCACCCTTGGAGATTTGGGATTGAAGACTGGGGTCTTACTTATCAAGATTGAACTATGAAACCTTTGTAAATTAATCTTTTCTAAACTTCGGATGATATTATCTTGTATCTTGTGCAATGTGAATCATTATGTCACATTCCTGTGTTTCCGCCTTTGTCGGGGTGTGACAAAATATGGCAAACCTTATAAAAAGATTTAATTTTCTTTTACAAAAACTTAAATCCTTTTGATATTATAGGCCTATATTTCAACTAATATAATCTTTCTCTCTAATAAGTAATAACACATGCATTAAAAAGTTATTGTAAATGACAAGAAACGAAAAATTCAAGAATACCTTTTATAAAAATCTATACTACATATAAAGCATTTTGACACAATTCTTGAAAAACTGAAAACTTAAAACTGAAAACTTAAAAATTTAATGCTTAACCTTGAAATTGCAAGTAATTTAGGAAAGCTTAAAAGTTGAAACTATCTTTGGTAATCCTTCATTCTCAACCAAATCAATATGGATGTCAAGCTTGCATCCCAATCTCAACCAAATCAATATGGCTATATAAACAAGGTTCAAACCATGATCATACGAATCATACAAATATCTTTTCTCTCACAAAAAAAATCCCACCCTCATCTTCCACCACCACCACAACTCCGCAACCACCGGAGTACCGACACCTGCCACGGCCATCAAAACCCCACCATGACCGGGAACCCACCACTGCTGAGCCCGAACCCCTTAACACCGTAACCCTCGGCCACCGAAACCTACACCACCAAGTAAAATAACCACTGAAATCTCCACATGAAAAAAAGGGTTTACAAGATTTGAGGTTTATTTATGACTTTTTGTTAGATCTATACATATAAAACAAGTTGATGAAGAAGAAATTAACCCTCAGACACACCGCCAAGTAAAAAACCCTCAACCAACCAGCACTTTGTCGCTTGTTGTTTTCTCGCAAAGTTTTTACCGCCGCCACTTGTCGCCGAAAAACATGATGCTGCCGCTTAACTGCTTGTTACCACCGAGACTAACCACCACTCGAAATCTGCACATCACCGAAAGTGTTTTAATTTTTGGGGTTTTCTTTTTAGTTTTATAATAGATCTAAGCATATTAAACAAATTTTGAAGGTTTTTTTTCATGAATCTATATATTACTGTTGTAGATCCAAGTTATGACATTTTAATAATTTTTTTGTAGATCTTAGTTGCCGGAGTTATTAAACCACCGTTGGAATCTGTTATTGTAAAGGTAAAGGGTTTTTGTAATGACGTGTTCATTTTTGTAGTGGATCATCACTCTAAAAATGAGAGTGGAAGGGTTTAACGA
>BQNB010016099.1:0-72139 GCA_026074375.1 Tanacetum coccineum
TCCCTCTGGATAAGAGTCGGCTCCAGCAATTCTCGGTGGAATTGGATTGATAAGAGCGAATTCACCGGCGAACTCCTCGAGAATAGGATCAATCTTAGGAGAAAAATCGATAATAGAGTCAATGAGATAGTTTGTGCCATCCATATCTTCTAACTCCTCCGCATAAATCGAATTCTCGTCACTAGAAAATGATTCTACGTCAAATTTAAAAGGAAGGTTCGAGAAAGCGCCCTCATTCAGAATTGACTCGTTATCACTAGAATATTCACTAGAGGTAGTGTCACCATAAGAATCAAAAAGAGGTCTAGAGAAAAAGCACATAATCATCTTCAAAAACGTCGAGAGAGGAATCGTCATCAAAAATTGGCAAATATCGAAAGTAACCTCGGACTCACTTGGGATATGGAAAAGGTTCTCAGCACTAGACTTATTTTCTTCGTCCGATTCCTTTTCAGGAATAATGTTAATATCCTCATCCTCCATTATGAGAGAGTCCTTAGGCTCTTCAATCGGGGAAGAAGTCATGATTGCATCAGGCGAAGGAGTTTCAAACATATCTGTATTCATAGAAAGTATACTCTCCTCGTCGTAATCGTCATCGTCGTTGTCATCATCCTGGTAAATGAAGCTTTGTAGGAGATCGGGATTTTGATATAAAGAGTTAATTGTAGCTGCCTGCTCTTCTGCTAGCAATTATGCAATACTCTTTTCTTCTTGTTTTTTCTGAATAAGTTGAAGTAGCAATTCTTGAATAATCTCCGGTTGATTTTGCTCTTCTTCAAAAGCTTGCTTAACTTTAAGAAATCTCTCCTCAGCTAGCAATAAAGCCATAGACTTTTCTCTAGGAGGTATATCATCATACTTATTAAAAAAACTTGTATAGCTTCTATGAGATCTTCTCTAGCTTGAAACATTTCCATATCTGTTTCTTGAGGAGATTGATGAACGACAAGATGGTTGGATTTGGTCAAAACCAGAAGAATTAGAATTATAGAAACTTTGGTTCATCGGTTGACACTGAAAAGTCGCATGAGGACCCCCGCAGTCTTCACAACAAAGATATTGTTGTGGAAAACTTGGTGAAGTTTGTGGAAAATTATCAAGGTTTTGATTGAAGCACGGGTCCTGATTGTAAACAAACGGAACTTGTGATGGACAATCGTAACCATAATGAGCTTCGTTCCCACATAACTTACAAGTAGAACATGGACATCCATATTCATCACTCAGACTTCCACAGAAGACACAGATGAATTGGACGGATGATTCCATGAGAATTAAACAGTTGGGAGATAAAGAAGAATATTTTTGATTTTTTTTATTAAAAACAAACACAATATTTTTGGTAACCGGAAGTCAAATTGCACACGGTAGCTCTCTAGAATACGCGCAAAGAAGCGGAGGAGCGGGAAAGCGCGAAGCTATTAAAAACCTTCTCCTTTTGGGTCGAAGTTCGTAGGATCGACCCTCCTTATACCGCTCTTATTGTTTGTTTACTAAAGGTGAGCCGATTTAACAATTGACATCACGGTTTATTTTTTTTAAATTTTTTGGATTTTTGATTACTTTATAATATTTTTGTATTTTTTACGAAAATATTCACAAAAACAAGAATAACTTCCGAGGAAGGATCTTCAAAAAACAATCTTCAAACGATAACTTGAAATTCGTAACACAGCCTCCCCGGCAACGGCGCCAAAAATATATATAATATATGCGAATCGGCAAATCACTTTTAACAATCGATAAACCAACTCATAAATAAAATATAATTCTGAAAGTATCGACTTCAAAAGTAACCCCTTCTAGTCGTTTCCCGGGTCGTTTTTGTTCCTGACGAGGCGTGAATTGAACTTCGAGTTCACGTTTGTGATCGGGATTTTGAATAGATTAAGATTTTCGATTTTGGTTACTATTTCTACAAATAAAATGCAAGAAAACATATAAAGACAAGTAAACAATTAAAGCGTTTAAAGATTAAGCACGAAAAACGTTAACGGGAATTTAAAACGCGACTTAGAAACCTAAAACTTCGAATTTTAACCCTAGAAAAACAAATTTAATTTTAACAAGCCCTAAATGATAAAATAAAATATAAAAAAAAGAATTATATTTTTTTGACTTTTATTTAATTTATTATGAATTAAAAACACTTTTAATCTAAAAATATTATTAAAAATACTAAACTAATTTAGAAAAATCTGAAAAAATCAAGTAAAGTAGTTTGAACTATGAGGAATCTAAGAAAATTTCTAACTTGAAAATTGGCTGAACGAATAAGGTTATATAAGCTGTAAGCTTATAAGGCCAACACCCCTTATATATTAAATATTGCAAACATATATTGAAAAAGTCCCAAGGGCGCGTTGGCAGTAGAGAGTAGTGTTGAAGCGTGTATGTGTGAGGGGTGAGGTCACAGGTTCAACCTGTGGCCTTACCTTTTTATAAAACATTTTTTTAATTTCTTTTTTAAAAACTAAACTTAAGACCAAAATAAGAAACTTTTGTAAAACAACTTTTTGTGAAAACATAAATAAGCCCAGAAATAAGCTTTTAAATGTGACAGTTTGGGCTTAAAATCTTAAAACCTTTTTTACTAAACTTAAATAGCTTATAAGCTTGAATAAGCTCAACCTTGGATCAAATAAGCTTACAAGGGCTTAAACTAACCTAATAAGCAAAACTAAACAACACTTAAGCAAATTCAATAAGCAATAAGCTCAGAACTCAAATAAGCTTTTTAATGAAAACTGTTTAACTAACAGCCTAAGGTGCACTTTTAAACTAAGATTTAAGCTAGTAAACCATTAAGCTAATCCTAAAAAGCTTAAAACAGATAAACCTTATACTATAAGCTACTTGAGCTATGAATTCTAAGGCTTAAATCAAACTTCTACTAACTTAAATTTGAGAGGGAAAAGGGGATTTTGAACTTTTAAAAATTATAGCTAGAATGCAGATTGCAACTACAAACTCACAAGGCTAAGGTTTAGACTACACTTTATCTAATGCATAAGGAGGCTAAAATGAACCTTAAACACTCTTCAAAAACATCTAGACAATTTGACCAAAGATTGACAGTTTTAAAGATCATGAATATGTCAGATTTTAACTTTGACTTCTTTGATCCTAAAACTTGATTTTTAAACTAAAAAGATTTATAAAAACTGACTTAAGGACCGAATTAAAGCTTGTAAAACTTGGCTTAAGGACCTAAAATAATTTTAACACTCTTTTTGACCCGTTTTAACTCTTAACCCAGACACTCCTTTAACTTCTGATTGTGCATATTTAAACTATAAGAGACTGATTTAAGCTAAGACTTTTGAAAACAGATGTTTAACTAAGTATCTTAAGCACTAATGAACAATAATCAACCACTAATAATCACTTGACAATAAGCAATTCAAATAAGCTATTTTTTGCTTCTTTAAAACAGACTTAACTCAAAACACAAGTAAATGACCTCTTATCAATAAGCAAGCATAAATAATCAATAAACCACATAAATAAGCAATTATAAGCAGAAATAAGCAAATGGTAAATAAGCAGTAAAATTAAATGAGAACTCACTTTTTTTTTATTGAATGATCCTTGAGGGTAACAATGCGTAGAAAAAGTAAATGACAATATTGAAAGACAAAAAGTAATAATAAGCTGTAAATAAGCAATTCTACTCTACTCCTAATCTAGATTTCTTTTCACTGTGTGATCTCATCTCTATTTATAGCCGTTAGGGGAGGTCTTGTGCTTATCCTTGAGGTAAGACAGCTAAATGCTTTCAATGCATTCCAGTCATTCCTTTTTTTTGTATAAGGAAAGCTTCAATCACATTAAAATGTCTTCAATTCTTTGACTTGCTCAAAATACTCGCCGCGTTATTTTTCATCCAATAAGAAATTTCCACGTGGGCTGGGAGTTTGCCAGGATATGTAGGAGAGTGGGTCGAAGGCATTCGCAGCCATGGGGAGGAGGTATGGGCTTGGTTAGGGCCTTCCCGCCATTCTCGATGGTATTTTATTATATTTCAAAAATGAGGAAATAGGAGATAACGACCGTTAGGTGTTAGTTTGGGTTAGGGACTAACGGGGTTAGTCCTTGGGGACTAACGGTGTAAACTTTGAGGGACTAACGATGTAATAGACTTAACAGGTATATGGTTTGGGTTAACAGGCTGGATTTGGGCTTTTGTTTAATAAAGGCTTTGTATAGATGGTTTAATGGGTTGACTTAGCCCATTAACTTGGGTTGGGTTGGCCCACTAAGATGCGTACGCCTTTAGCTTCGGTTTTCCACGCTCTTTCCAATCTAGACGTGCGCAAACCGGTTAACCAGTTCAGTTCGGTTTCAGTCATACAGGAACCTGTTTCGGTCAACGAACCAGTCGAAACCGGTTTGGGGAAAACCGGTTCCGGTGTGAAACCGGTTTGGGGTGCGGTTTTTGTCGAACCGGTCCCACCGGTTTGGAACCGGTTAACCACCCAAACCGGTTTTGACCGGTTTTCTTTTTTTTCGTGGTTTTGTACGCTATAAACGGAATAAACTTCAACTTTTATTTAATATAAAAACCCTAATACATCATAAACGAAATACATTGGAAAGGAAATAAAACACAATGCAAGGAAATTTAAAATACAACATCAACAACATAATGCAAGCGAATTAAAAATACAACATACTAATCAAAAATTAGTAATCATCTTCAGCTTCGCTGCTCAGCATATAATCATACCGTGGTCCTCCCGGAGACATAGTGCCTTCGCTGCTAGCATCTAGTGCAATTTCTTCATCGGATAGTGGAATGGCTTTATTTTGTTGCACCTCGTCATCAAAGACACCTTCTTCAAAGTCTAAGGGTGTTTCAAGAGGGCATTTGTCTTGTTTACGCTCTTTAGCGTCCAAGTGATCCTTCAAACACATGCACATCTTTAAAGACGCCGGAGTGAGTCTTGTTCTTTGGATTGACAACACCCTTCCACTGTTGATATGCGATTCAGAATGCTACGAAGAAGTGTTGTTACACTTTATTATATCCATGGCCATGCGGGAAAGAACGGAAACATTGTTTCCTTTTCTTCCAAAAACCTAAGACAATAAAACTGCCAAACACTGTGGATAAGATGTTGACAAAATCCGAATCGATCATATCGCTCATATCTCTAGACATTGTAGGATCAGTCCTTGCCTTTTTTTGTATGTGCTTTTAAACCGTTTAGCAAATGGCTATACTTATTTCCGCCAATCGCCTTCGATGAAGTAGCCCCACCACTTGTTTGAGATGATTGAGTTGGGTTACCATATTTTGCATAATAAAGATTATACAAACCTTCCACAGATTCTTTAAAATAACTTTTTGACTTAGATGCAAAAGTATCGTCAAAAAACTCCAAATCCGTACTTATCAACTCGATAAGAAAGTCTACCCAGTTTACATTAAAACATGGATTTAAAGCGGCTGCACAAAACTTATCGTGCATGTGATGAAATACTTCCTAAGTTTTTCTTCATTGGTTTTAATCATAACATAACAATAATGAAAAGACAAAAACCCCCTCAAATTCATATTCGCTTAATACCGTACTCATGAAGAAAATCTGTTGAAGTACCAATGGAGATGTTGGGTAGTAAACCCCCGATAAAATTTATGTGGCAGTGTTAAACACTTCACGTAATTAGGTTAAAGATTGAATAATAACCCAATTTTTAGTCGGAAAATGATTACACCTATTCTTATTGGCCAAAACGTCATGAAAATACGCCAAAGTATTTTGTTGTTTCAAACCACTTAGGAACATATGATAAGTGAAGTTCCATCGTGTTGGAACGTCCCAATTTGGTCGTAAACAAGGTTTCTCTGCATCTTTACAGATTTTAACATAGCGTTGTCGGGTTCTTGCACTTGATTTGAAAATATATTTTAACATTGTCTTAAAAGACTCAACGTTGTGTTGGAACCGACCGATAAGAAATGAAAGCAATGCTTGCATTGAGCTTTTTGCGAGTTGTCGGTCATTATGCAAAGGTTGAAGTCTTTCTAAATCTGAGGGTTTCGATTGGTTGATATGATTTCACGAATTGTCGGTGCACTTGTTGAACCAACACCGGTGGTAGCTGAGGCGGATGCGGATTCACTTGCCATTGAAAGAAATTTGGTTTTTGCTTTGGAGAGTTTTTTTTGCTTAGGATTGTGATTTTTGAGTTGTGATTAACATTGAAACACAACCTCTCTATTTATAATGAAATAAAATAGCACAAAGACTGTGAAGATAAGTATGTGGGTGGACAAGATCCAAAAAAAATGCCATAAAGATAAGCATGTGGGGGGACAAGATCCAAAAAAAAGCCATAAAGATAAGCATGTGAAGATAAGCATGTGGGGGGACAAGATCCAAAAAAACTGCCATAAAGATAAGCATGGGTACAAGATAGAGATAAGCATTGGTACAGTACAAGATTCGTCAAAAAGAGTATGAGGACATGGGAAGAAATGATGTATACTTCCTTTTACCCAAAAACGTACTTATAAAACAGAAAAAACGCTCTTTTGAGGCCCGAAACGACCCCGAAAGCAAAAAAGTGACACATCTCATAATGAACCTTGCCCGTTGGGTCGTTTCTGAGTGACCATGCGAATTTCAACCAAATCCGCCACAGAAATTTGTTGCCGCAAAATGATTTTTTGCCGAAAAATAAATTTCTTGCCGAAGTTTAGCTCGTTGACCGCATCTCTATCGAAAACTCTCCTTCACGGGACTTCTCACAATAAAAAAGCTAAATTAAAAAAAACAGTTCGGGTTGAAACCGGTTTTTGGAAACCGATTTTTCAAACCGGTTCGAAAACCCGGTATACAAACCGGTGGAAGCTCGAAAACCTTAAACCGGTTCCAAACCGCCGGTTTGGCCTCAAACCGAAACCGGTTTGGTCAAACCCGGTGTTGACCAGTTCGGTTTTCCGGTTTCAAACCGGTTCCGGTTTTTAAAACCGGTTTTTTTGTTCACCTCTATTCCAATCCCGTGCTTGGTTTTGTTTAGTTTTTGCCTTGTTTTTGTAATTTTATGAATATCCATTACCTGCACAGTAAATACACAAAACAAACATATATTTGGCATTTTAAGTCCGTTTTTGGTTATTTAAGCTCGTTTTATTGAGAAAAATGTATGTGTATTTAAGCACATACCAGGACCACATTGGATATCTTCCAGAATATTATATTGATTCCATATCTTGAATACGGCGTATTGAGTCCTCTGGATACGGCGTATTGATCTTTATTCCTTTTGTGGTCTTTGGTGAGTGCAGGCACGGATACGCCGTATCTTCCTTGATGGATACGGCGTATTGGTCTTCAGAACAGTAATCTTCAAAATATCTTCATTTAAGCTCCAGAATGCGGGCCTTTTGCTATCTTTCACCAATTACTCCATAATTACTGCATTTCTCAAATATAAACGATTAAGTAACAATTCTTTGCAATAACTATACAAAATGGGTTAATATCATGGGATAAATGATGTTATAAAATAGATGTTATTTGATGTCATCAAATATCGTCGGGATACTTTTCCTCGATGACAACGCGTCGGGTAACGAACATCGGGGAAACCACATCGGGAAGGTCAACCACGACGACTTTCCCTGACGCTAATGTGGGGCCCATGAGAGTTTCAATCAAACGATAACAAATTTTGGTCCAAGTTTTCCTCGACGACAGGTCGTCAGGGGTTATTTTTGACGAGTCATGCATTTTAAACTAGTTAGTTAATTAATTAATATTAATTCATATTAATATTAATATAAAGGTCAACAAAAGTCAAACTGTGGGGACTTTTCCCCGATGACATGGCGTCGAGGATAAGTTTGGCTAGGTACACAAAAGTCAAACTGGGGATACCGACGACTCTTCTTAGCAAGGTGATTTTCTGCTTCTTGCCTTAACCTTTGGACATCATCTCTGAAGCATAGCATCAATCCTCAGCCTGGAGTATGTACCTACCAGACTGAGAGTCAAATTTCTAACTCTTGCACTGCCCAGTTACCTGCCTACCCACACCGAGAATGTGCCCCCCCACTGCTTTCCATTTCTGACCATGGCAAGTATCTACTCCTCGATGCAGGGCACACCCGTAGGCGTATCGACTCTAAGATCCCTCAGCCTGATCATCTCCTCCTATGTAGTGACAACAGCAATAGGAAGAGGATTTGAGAGTGATGAGTGTGGGAGTAGCGGTTACGTACATTAGTGTAGGCAATAAATAATTAAAGTGCCTGTGTTTTGAAAAAAAAACAATGCTTACATATTAGAATTCGGGGCAGCCTCCAGAATACATAGACGGTGTCCGCGAAGCGAAGGTGTTAGAGAGAGGCCGTGAGTACGGGGCGGGGAATAGTGGATAAAGGTACAGGTAATCTTGCCTCTTGGTCGCTCTCCACTATACATATACTAGGTTTATAAGAGGAACTATAGTTATATTGATCTAAGAACTTCAGAACGGTATTTAAGGAACCTTGTATTGTAAAATAAATTATAATGTGTCTTACTTCGAATATCGAAGGACAACCATGTAGGGATCCCCAGACGTGCAAAGATGCTATGTTGTGAAGTGAAGGTTTTAGAAGATGGGGGTTGGGATAAGAGAATAGCTTATGGGGTCAAAAAATTATTTGGGATCTAGTATGTAGATGTATGACTGCTTACAAAATTTTGGGGGAGGTAATATGATTATGGCTTACAGCTATGTAAATCTCAATAGGCTTGATTTCAATAATATAACCTTTTAAGTTGTGCTTGTTGTCGGAGTAGCGCTTGACGAAATGTTGCTCAATGCCCTTCTCGATGTTAGTCCATCGCGGTGAACTCATGTGGGACCTCAAGTCAAAGTGGTGTTGCAATCAAATATAACAAATAGATATAAAGATATAAATAAATAAACAAATTTAGATAATATAAACATTTAAATAAATGAACACGATAATAAAATAATATAAAAGGAAATGAAAAGACTGACCATGAGTCTTCCTTTGATGTGCGTCTTCTTTGACTTGTCGATGTCCAACCAGGAAGGGTAGTACATCAGGAACTCCCTAATCAGCTCGCTGACATAGTTACTCCACCACGCATAAAGATACGTTTTCTTATCCTTCCACTCAAACAAGATCTCCTGCGGGTCATACTCTTCCACGGATTTTTAAAGCGCAAGGTTCTTGGTTTCTTTACATACCCCCTTCCCTCCTCCATCCCTTCTGCATCCCCTACCTCTCGTGCTGGCTTTTCTGTGATAAACGGTAACTTATCCAGGGTTAAGTATTATAAAATATCGTAATTTTCTATCAGAGTTTATTGATTTTGTCGGCTTTATTGGCAGAAAGCTGAAAAGTCAACTTTGGTTGAATTATTTTGCGTGAAACGGTTATGGATTAACTGGTTGATGGGAGAGTTTTGAGTTCCGTAAGTGAATCACTTTTGATTCATCTTTTAGTAGCGGAGTGTTTATGTTGTGATGATCCCAACTTAAGATTGATTCCTTAGCTTGTAAAAGTTAAGTTACTTTGGATAAATCCAAAACAAGTATGGTAGAAATTTTGTGAATACTAAAGAGTATGTGGAATCTACTCTTTAATACTTAGAAGAATATTAATGAAACAGTAAACTGTATAAACAATTATATTACTAAAAATCTCCAATATCAATAATATGAGTACTCTGTGTAGTACTAGGGTTTAAAACCTTGAAGCTATATATCAAAACATATGAATGTGTGTGAATATTGGGTACCTTAAACTCTATACCCTAGGACCTCCTTTTATACACCAAGGAGTCCTAACAGGCTTACAATATTTTCCTAAGTTATCATGATCTTCTAAACAAATAACTTATACGTATCTTTTACAAAAATATCTCATACTTATCCCGTAAGTAATCTTGATAAACAATCTTCATCTTTATCCTTCTAACAATAGAAACTCTTCTAGCAGTTGTAATCCTTCAATAGTTGTAAGCAGCAGCATTAACTTTTATTCCAGCAGCACTAACTGTGTACAAGCAGTAGTAACTACTTAGAATATTTTCTTCATTCTTCATCAGCAGTACTAAGTTACACTAGCAGTACTAACTTTATGCTAACAGTTGTAACTTTACTCAAGCAGTACTAATCATTCACTAGCAGTACTAAGTTACACTAACAGTAGTAACTTTTATACTAGCAGTATTAACTACTTAGTAGTATTTCTTCCAAGTCTCTGAGCAGTCTTAACTTCCATTAGCAGTAGTAATATATACTAGCAGTAGTAACTCTAACCTTAGCAATATTAACTCCAAGATCATCATGAAGCCTTTTGATCCCAACAATCCTCCCCTAAACTTGATGTTCATCTTCTGAATCTTCAAGTTTCTTGATTAAAAGCTTTATCTTCACTAGGAGGATGCATTCAAACACTTCTAGGATTCTTGCGCTGTTTTGTCATAAGCTTAAGAAGTTGATAGCACATCTCATTCCACTGGTCAGTTTGAAGCTTCTTGTTGAGCATTTTTGTAATAGTTGCAGGTGTGAGTGGATACTTTTTCTCTACCAGCATAAAGATATGCAGATTTTGAAATCTCACAAAATGAACTCCACTTGAAGAAAATAGCTTCCAAACTGTCACATTGTATCCTTGTAGATTTCTCCATACTTCACTTTCCACATCTGGTTCAAACATCACCTTCAGATCACCCTATAACACTCTTTCATATGCCTCCTCTAGCCTTGTATTCCCATGTTTAGCTTTAACCAACTTCCAGAGTGTTTCTAGGTCCTACACTTCAATGTACTGAAGCATCCTAATCAATATGAATACCTCCTTAGAACTTCCATCAGACTGATGATTTGAAAGTATCCCATCTTTCCTTCTTTGATGATTTTCCAGTCAATAATGATTGGGGACTTAGTGGCTAGTGGTATAACATCAATTGATACCTCATCATCAGGAACTATCTCCATAAGCTTTTCATTTTTGCTTCATTATCCACTTCAGCTTCTACATTTTCATCTATCTTTTGCTTCTTTGAATCATCAGACTCAAGTTCTTCTCTTGTTCTCTTCTTACTTCCTTCTGTATGACTTTTACTTCCTTCCACAACCTATGTATCCATAGGAACAAATGAATCTACCCACTTTATAGTATTGTCAAATAACATCTGAATTTCTTCAAAACTTTTATTCTTCAACTGACTATGCTTGTAATTAGCCATATTCTTCAAATAAGTACACATTTGATTCCTCATTTGGGCTTTGGTTGGTGGTTTTCTTCTGATCTCTTCATCTCTAAGCTTTGCAAAGTGCTTCTTCCTTTTTTCAATGAGCTCTACAAATAGTTTTGATCTTTCTTCAATGGTCAACTCTCCTTGTTCTTCTACTTGTAGTCTCTGAGCTAACTCATAATCTGCCTCCATCATAGCTTGAGTATTATCCCTTGAAATTAAGTTATCCTCTTCTTTTTTTTGTCTTGCCAGCCTTTCCTCTTCTTTTAATTTAGATTGTAATTCTTCTTGAAGTCTTTGAGTAATTTCTTCATCTACCAAAATTTGATCTTTCTTTTTCAAAGGCTTCTCATGTTCAACCATTTTTCCCTTGCCTTTGTCTTTAGCCTGTGGAAGTTGTGATGGTTGTGATGTTGTTGTTGTAAACTCACTTGGCTCTTGAACTACAACTCCTCTAGCCTTGGGTCTTGTAACAGCAGTTGTAGTTGTTGTAGCAGCAGTTGTAACAGCCTTGGGTTTAGCTGCTTTGATTTCAATTAAGGTCTGAGCCAGAGTCAACTCATCAATAGTTGTTGGTGTAGCACTAACAGTAGTAACTTCAGCAGTACTAACTACCTTTTCAACTTCAACTTCCTGCTCATCAAAAACTCCTGTATCAAACATTAAATTATCATCAATCCTCCCCTGAGCCTCATCAACCAAAGTAACCTCTGCATCAGCATCAAGATCAGCAATTTTCCTCCCCTGTTTGGATGCATCCTCCTGATCACCCAAACCTTCATCTTCAGAGGATTCTATTCTGGTAGTTCTACCAACCTTCCTTAACCTTTTAAGTCCTGGAGTTCTTGACTTATTCCTCCTTTCCAGCTTCTTGACCCTCTCCTTTAATTTAGTTATCTCTGCAGCTTAAGAGGTCTTAGTGTTCTCCAAGTCAAGAACTCTTTCAGACAGTTTTGTACAAAGTTCTAACAATTCATTTAATTTCAGTCTATCCTCACCACCGAGTAGTGGATCATTGGAATGTATAGGTACACTTTCCACATTTGCAGTCTCATCTGCCATAGGTTGTGTAGGATCACTAGGTTGAGAAACCTTAGTGTTCTGTTTCTTGGTCTTCTTAGGCTTTTGCTTCTTTGAAGGTTGTGATGATGATAGTTTATTAATGGTGGATGTGTGTTGGGAAACATTAGGCATTTCAGAACCTTCACCCTCTTCTTGAGCTTGAACCATCATTGTTTCAAATAGAGGGGTAACTCTCCCAGAAAAACCTTTTCCTTCTCTCTTCATATTTGCAAAGACCTTCTTAGTGTGAGAAGGTGTAACTTTGCAGTTGTTAGCCTCAAAATATTAAGTTGAACAATGAAGTTCGTTCATTAAGAATATTAGGTCTCGGTCATTATTAATATAAGTTGTAATAGGCTAGTTACGGGTATCGGGCTCGTTATTTAATCTAATTGTGTAAGCGTTATGGGCTTATGCCCACAAGACCCAAGCCCGGTCCATGATTAAACAACCTACGGCCCAACAAAAGCCCATGATAGCCGGCCCATGGATGTAGGTATAAATACCCCTCTCCAAGTTTAGAGAGGGTGTTGATCTTATTTGTATTTTTGTGTGCAAGGTAATCAACCATCTCATTTTCTCTCTACTTTCTCTCTCTAAAATTCTTTCTTTATCTTCTCATCTTATTTTTCTTATTCAAGTATGAAGTGAAGGTGGTTTCGGGTTACCGACATTTGGTATCAATCGCCACGGCAGTGATTTAGTTTTGTATTCGTGTGGTTTATTATTTTTTTTTTGTTCGAAAAAAAATTCTATAAAACTTACAAAAGTGAGTTTTGATCTTCCTAACTACTCAAGGTTTTATCTTGTTTAAAGTTTAGGAGTATTAAAACTTTCCTTTTTGTAGTTTTTTTAAAATTTTCGGTAGGTTTTTATATGAAAATATTCTGTTCCGAGTCTTAAAAATCAAACCAGAAAGTTTACCGAGAAACAAATAGCACATCGAGTTTGATATTAAAAAAAATAGTACATCGAATTTGTGGATTTATATTGATTTTGGGAAGAAAGAACATAAAATGTCTCTAGATCAGTTGGTGTGAGTCTCTTTGTTAGTTTGTAATTCCTGAGGTCAGCGGGTTCTGATTCATGCGAGTATCATTAACTGTGGTTATTTTTTTAATACTCCGAATTTGTGCTTCCGAGTTGTGTATTAATACCGAGTCTGGTAATTGTTATCACAAAAACCTATCTAGCTCAATTGGTTACGTTTGGTGTAGTTTGTGATGTGTTCCAAAGGTTACTGGTTCGATTCTCTCTAGCAAAGTTTTTGTGTTATTTTATTATCATTATTCCGAATTTAGTAATAGTACACACGTTTTTGGTTCTATCAAAAAGTGTGTTCTAGAATTTCATTTCATTCTCGGAAGTTAGCATAAAAGTTGTAATAGCTACACAATTTCTCGGTTTTATTGAGTTTTGTGTTAGGAAAGGTATTATTGAATTATTGTAATAGGACATTTGTTAGATATTCACGTTTGTATTTTTCATTGATTTGATCGATATTGTACTTCAATTCTATCCGGAGAAATTTGTCCGAGAAATTCACGAATTTGCTTGTCCGAGAACCTTCCGAGTTTGCTCTACCCGATATCTACGAGTTTGTTACCGAATTTTTACCAAAATTGTTACCAAATTTGGTACCGGGAATTTGTTTTTAATCAAATTTGTAAATCGAAACCTGTAACATCAAGAAAAGAACCACAACACAACTTACATCTTAAGAACCTACATAAACCTTTTACACACATAATATAACAAATCATTCATCAGGACAACTCCAATTGTAACTCCACCAACGACAGTCAAATGCATAACCACATAATGGCAGCTGTTCAAGGGAATCGCCCACCAATGCTTCAACAGGACGATATGCACATGGCGATACAGGTTTTTACAATACAATGATACAAGACCAAATGGTGATAGCCTTACGGGAATGCATTCTCAGAGGTCCATACACACCAACGATTGTCACAACACCAACTGTTCCTGGAACAGAGGATTCTCCAGCAGTTCCTGAACAAACAACAGTCGAGACACTTATGAATATGTATCCTAAAAACATAGGCTTATTTCGAATCAGAAATAAAAAAAGAAGACGATTCATTTGATATTGACTGGAATTGGAGATGAAATATACTTAACTGTTGATTCATGTCAGACAGCTCAAGAAATGTAGGAAGCCATCAAAAGGCTACAACAAGGTGAATCACTCAAACTTTCAAGATGTCAAGGCAAACTTATTTTGGGAGTTTGGTCAAATCACCTCTCACGATGAGAAACAATTAGCCTTACTACAAATGATTCTACACGATGATGGATAAAAGATCAGAAACAATTTGACATTGCTAACGATGGCAAGTAAATATCAATTTCTTCAACAACATCAACCAGAATGGTCAAGATTTGTAACAATTGTCAAGCAACAACACAAGTTGGATGAAGTTTCATACCATAAGCTCTTTGACATTCTGAAACAATACCAAAAGAAAGTTAATGAACTCCATGCTGAAAGAATGGCCCAAGAATGCTAACCCAATAGCATTCTTTTCATGTTGCTACTGCTCACACACTTCCAAGACCTTATTACCAAACATCAAAACCTCACAAATCATATGCACCAACATCAAAAACTTCACCTCCAACCAGATCTTATGCAACTACAAGATACAAAGGCAAAGAGATAGCCAAACCAACAACACCACCATCTAAGTCAGCTTCTGAAGAAGACAGTGATCCTGAACAAGCTCAGAAGGATAAAGACATGCAGAAAAATTTGGCTCTCATTGCAAAGTACTTTAAGAACCTCTACAAACCGACTAACAACAACCTCAGAACTTCCTCACACACAGAAACAAGAATGTGGTTACTACACAAGGTACAAGAAATGACAATCAGACTGATAGTTTGGGAATCAGAGGCAGTGAATGTTGTGTGCTAGGGAAAACTGAGGAGGTCCAGTAATGTAACAGTCTGGATATAGTGTTTAACAGGAAAGGAATTTGGTCCATTATACTAAGGAATGCAGAAAGCCAAAATGGGTCAAAGACTCTACGTATCATAAGGAGAAAGATGAATGATGAGTAAACAAGCTGAGAAAGGTTTCAACTTCAAGCAAGCAATCTGACAGGTCCTAAGCAGACACGGATGAAGAGATTGATGAACAAGAGTTAGAAGCACATTACAGTTACATGGCAAAGATTCAGGAGGTTCCTAATGCAGACTCAGGCACAGACGCTGAGCCATTAGAACAGGTACAATACGATACTGACGATAATGTGTTTGCCAATGACATACAACATTTTGACCAATCTGAATCCATTAGTAACACATGTGCAGTGGAAACGGATGATAGTAATGTCACTCCTGACTCACCGATATGTGGTGATAATGATAGTCCAGGATGACCAAAATATGTAGAAGTGATTATGAGCCGTGTTGCACTTGCTAATTTAATTGCTAATATAAAGCTTGATGTAGATGACAATAAAAAGATTCCAAAGCAATTAAAAGAAAGACAAATGCAACATTGACTCAAGAGTTAACTGATACAAAATCTATTCTTGCGGAAACTATTAAGAACTCTAAAGGGAATTCATAGTATTCTGGATAGTTGCTTAGTTGCACTTCAAAATAAACAGACTGAGTTTGAGAGGTTCAAGGCCTTTAATGATTGTACAGTTGACTATGACAAACTTGAACGAAGGTTAAATGAAACTCTATGACTATTAGCTCAAAAGAAATTGCCATAAAAGAAAGAGTTTTATAAGTTAAAGCCTATGAAAATTCAGCTGCAAAGAGAAACATGATGATTAGTCAATAATGAGTCTTTTAACCAAAGTCACTTTACGAAGGTCTTGTCAATGTGGGGGGGGGGGAGAAAGCAAGTAATAACGGATTTTATTGAAGCTTAATGAATAAAAAAGATATTGACAAAATGAAATTCAATGGAAAACCAGTTAAAGTTTTTTAAATGAAATTTGTTTTACAAATAAGTCAATCAATGCCAAACCATTCATATGTTAGCACCCAAATGCCCTACATTTAATGGAAGACCTACCTTTGCCAATCCAAGGTACCTTAAAAAGGCTCAAAATGAGATACAATGTTTGTATGCGATCCCACATGACCAATCTGATCCTGCAAACAGACTCGTCCCCGATCGGGACTATACTCTTGACTCTTGATATGAGATTCGATACAATTGAATAAAGACTTAATGAAACCTTTTGACTACATAAAGTTAAACAGTCTTTATGAAATTTTTAAACCCCCGACTCAGCATTATGAAATTCAGTTCGCACAGGCAAATGAAATAAGAAAGAAAATGTGGAGTAAATCATTTGTGAAAACAAAACTCAAATATATTCAAAAACATAGATTTCTAACATGTCTAAATCAATAATCAAAAGGTAGACAAGCATATAATGTTCATACAAATAATAGTAATCATCTAAATAAATGTCGATCAAGCATGGGTAAAAACATCAAACGACCTTTTCATCTTCGAACCTAACTGCGCAAGATATGGAAATCCTAGTTAAGACATGTTTGATGCCCCTTGCCCTTAAGACTCAGAATGATAGTTTCACATTTGTACATGAACTTAAGCAAGAAATGCATGCAGATTTAAAGTACGTTGAATCTCTTGAAGATGAACTTGATGAACTTGAATTTGATAAGGCAGAATTTTCCAACATGTATGATATGCTTTTGCCAAGATGTGTGTCTAAAGATGGTTATTTGTTCTTATTTGCAGCTTCATCTGATTTTAGATGAGATCACTGAATACAATGCTTATATCTTCATAAAGTCAGGAAATGTGACTGTCTTGCACAAAAAGCTTTCTGAACAAACAGAATTTGTAAGAACATAGATTTACACAGAAGCTTTTCAGGTGGGGAGTTTGTGCTAAAATATTAGAAAAACACTCAATTTCTCTTGAAATCGCTTTACAAGAATGTCAAGAACAACTGAAAAATGACACAGTTTGCAAAGAAAAGGCGTCAAATGTATTTCGAAAGGAACGTGAACAATATTTTGAAATACAAGATTTGAAAGCTCAACTGCAGACAAAACATGCAATAAGTGAGTTAAAGAAACTCATTGAAAAATGCAAAGGAAAATCTGTGACATTAAGTTTTGATAACACCCATCTGTTTGTTCCGTCAACCAAAATGCTCAAAGTGAAACCAAAAACCAACATTAATGGAAAACCAGCTCCTTTTTCAGGCTCTCTTGAGAGAAAATATTTTGTAAAGAAAAAGTCGGTTTTAAAAACTAATGAGTCAGAGGGTTTATCAAAAACAGTCACTCCACAGAATTTGCCTCAAACAGCAACGCAAGCTGTAAGAAACATAAATGTGATTAAACCCAGCCTGTTTTCGAATTGCAATTGTTAGTACCACACAAACAGAGCACCACAGTTGAATCAGACTTCTAGGAATACTAATCCTCGCGTATCTACAGGAGTAACTTACAAAACTAATGTTAGCAGACCACAGCCTAGGAGCAATCAAATGAAAGATAAGGTCGTGCCAAACACTAGTCATGTGAAGTTTAAGAAGACTGAAGTAGAAGAACACCCTATTTCTAGTATTTCTAATCAACAAAGTCAGTCAACTGCGTGTAAGATAGTTTAAATCCAGAACTTGAATGTCAATGTTGTTTGTGCTACTTGTATAAAATGTGTGTTTAATGCAAATCATGATGCTTATGTTTCTATGTTTTTGAGAGATGTGAATGCTAGAACTAAGAAGCCTAATGGAGTTCCCTATTATTCTAGAATAACCAAAGTCAAGCGAAACAAATCTGTTGCAACACCTCCAATAAGAAAACAGTGCATCAGAATCACTATCACAAAAATCGAAGAGTTTACTATAGATTTGTATAAAAAGACTATTAAAGGGCGTAGAAATGGGGATAGCACAACAATTCCCATCAGCATATACATGTGTTTCCTAAGACAAAAAGGAAATGGGTACCTAAAGTTAAGAACCAAAGTGTGACTAAGAAGTTAGTATTTTCCATAGATAATTATCTAGATAACTAATGTCCTTAAAACTCACATACACTTTAGGATCCATTTTTGTCATTGTATTCCCATCCGTCCTCTAATTCTCTTGCATGATAGTAAACTCATCTATTCAATGTTGACCTCTGGATGCCACAAAGCACATTACGGCAATCTAAGCTCTGCTGTGTAATTTTATGAAAATCACTTGGGTAACCGTTCGTTTAGGCATGATCAATTTGCACCCAATTCTTGGATATTGAGATTGGTTTCAAGAAATATCATGGATCAAAAGGGTTACTAACGTCAAAGGTCTCAATCCAATCTTTTCTCGGTTGGTCAATTCTGTGATGTGGATTTGGAGGTTGCATTTCAGAAAATCTACATGCTTTGTTAGAGATCTTCAGGGAAACGACTTACTAACCGGTAATCGTGGAACTGATCTCTATATAATTTTCTCCTTCAAGAAACAACGTATCAACACCAATCTGTCTCATGGCTAAAGCACACCAACTCAGCGTGGTTATGGCATCGAAGACTTTCTCATCTCACTTCGACTACCTCAACTGTAGCTTTCAAAGAAGATGTTGTGTTGGGTTTACCAAAACTGAAGTATGTCGAAGGATCAACTATGTTCCTCTTGAGAAGTGAGTAAAGCAAAAACGAAGTTCATTCAAAGTCAAAGACTGTTCCCCAAGTTTAAAAGACGGTTAAATTTGCTTCATATGGACTTATGTGTCCATGCTGGTTCAAGCATAAATGGGGGAAGAAATATATTCTGTAAAATCGTCAGACGACTACTCTAGATACACTTGGACCTCTTTTCAACGTTCCAAGGATGAACCCCAGAATGTTTTAAAAGAACTTCTCCATCGATGATCTAAAGAAATCTTCAAGCCCTAGTAATTTCTGTTCGCACTGACAGAGGCACTGAGTTCTTAAACAAGACACTTAATGCATTCTTTAAAGAAGAAGGAATTGAGCATCAAACTTCTACTCCTCGAACACCTGAACAGAACGGCATTGTCGAAAGACGAAACCGCACTCTCGTTGAGATGCTCAAACATTTTGCTTTTCCGCTTTTAAACTTCTTTATTTTCTTTTGGCTGAAGCAATTGCAAACCTCATCTTACTTCAAAACAGATCAATCATCATCCCAACTCATGAGAAAACGGCATATCACATCATTAATGACAGAAAACCCTTAATTAAACACCTTCACATCTTTGGTTGCACTTGTTACTTAACAAGAGATGGTGAAAATTTGGATAAGATGAAAGAAAAAGGGGATCCGTGCATTTTGGTGGGATACTCCACTCAGTCAAAGGGATATCATGTCTACAACAAGAGAACAAGGTTGATAGTTGAATCCATCCATCTCAGATTTGATGAGATCAAAGAGATGTCAGAGACGTCTGTTGCTAATGACACTTCAGGCCTCGTTCCCCAACGACAAAAGGCGTCAGATTATGACAACCCTGACCCCGCACCAGAACTACAAAATGTTTCTCCTTCAGCAGATACAACAGTTCCATCACAACAGGAGTTGGATCTTCTTTTCGGTCCTTTGTACGATGAATTTTTCAATGATGGTACTTCTCGTGTCAACAAGTCTTCTTCTCCTATCGATAATTTTGCTCCACAAGACACACACCCTTCAACGAATATTCACCCTACATCAGAACCATCAACTCCTACAAATGTTCATGCTGAGGAAAACAACGATAATCAAGCAGAATTTACCAATCCTTTCTGTACACCGGTACAAGAAAATGTTGAGTCTTCCTCACGCAATATTGGTAATTCAAATGTGCATAACTTCAATCAACCTCAAGATTCCGAATACCGATGGACAAAAGATCACCCGTTAACTCAAGTTCGTGGCAATCCATCCAAGCCAGTGCAAACAAGACGACAACTTGCAACAGATCCTGAAATGTATATGTTCGCACTCACCATGAGTATTGTTGAACCGAAAAACATTAAGGAAGCAATGGCTGATTCTGCATGGATAGAAGCAATGCAGGAAGAACTTCATCAGTTTGAGAGACTACAAGTCTGGTAACTCATTGATAAACCTTTTGGCAAGAACGTAATCAAGCTAAAGTGGTTATGGAAAAACAAAAATGATGAAGACCAAACTGTAATTCGCAACAAAGCACGACTTGTAGCAAAGGGTTATGCTCAGGTAAAAAAAAAAATAAAAAAAAAAAAAAAAAAAAAAAAAAAAAAAAAAAGAAAAAGAAAAAAAAGATGGTATTGATTTTGAAGAATCATTTGCTCTAGTTGCTCGCTTGGAGGCTGTCAGGATTCTTGTCGCATATGCTGCACACAAGTCTTTTCCAATTTATCAGATGGACGTGAAAACGGAATTTCTTAATGGTCCATGAAGGAGATAGGTTTTATGTGCACAACAGACAGATTCGTTGATCCTGATCATCCAGATAAAGTTTATTGTCTAAGGAAAGCTCTATATGGATTGAAACAAGCTCCGAGAGCCTGGTATGATAAACTCTCAAAATTCCTGATTTCCAAAGGTTTTACTAAAGGTATCATTGACCCGACCCTATTCACGATAAAATACGAGGAGGACATTCTACTGGTGTAAATTTACATTTATGGCATTATTTTTGGTTCCACAAACCCTAAATTTTCAAAACGTTTTGAAAAATTAATGCACGGTAGATTTGAGATGTCCTTAAGGGGGAAAATGGAATTCTTTTTAGGACTCAGATCCAGCATCCCCACGTGGTATTTTTATCAACAGGCCAAATATACTTTTAGATTCTAAGAAAAAAAAAAAACAAAACATGGTATGTGAAAAAAAGGAAAAAGCATTGTACACCATGGCTACGAAACCTAAATATAGATGCAGACTTGAGTGGTGAACCCGAGACCAAAATAACTGACTAATCAAGCAAGACCGACTGTAAAACACCTCAAAGGTTAAAAGGATCTTTCGATACTTAACGAGGTACATTTACATAGTCTCTGGTTCCGAAGGGTTCTGCTTTAAAAAAAAAAGAACCTAACAATTTTTCCAGATTGTCGATCATGCCGTTGCGTGATACACGCAAAGCACCTCTGGAGGAACACAATTCTAGGTGATAAGCCTAGTCAGCTGGATTGTCAAGAAGCAGACTGTAATGCAATGTCATCCCGCAGAGTCTGAATAGTGGCGTTATCTGCAAGTTGTGCTCAAGTAATGTGGATGCGGACACAGCTTCAAGATTATGGCTTCAACTACAACAAAATACCGTTGTATTGCGACTCTCAGTCAGCCATAGCAATATCATGCAACCCCGTGCAGCACTCCCGTACCAAGCACATCCATACTCGGTATCATTTCATCAAAGAACAGGTTGAAAACGGTATAATTGAATTGTACTTTGTCAGAACTGAATACCAATTGGCTGACATGTTTACTAAAGCCCTTCCCGAAGAAAGGTTTCAGTATCTCGTCAGACAAATTGGTATGAGATGTTTGACTCCAGCAGAACTGGAGGTTCTGACAAAAGAATCTGCTTGATGCCTCATCAAACATCAACATGTACATATTTTTGAAAAAAAAGAAAAATACAAAAATATAAAATTTCAAAAAGAAAATACAAAATCAAAAAATCAGAAAATGTTTCAAAAAATATTCTTCTCGACATGTCTCTTGGAATCGATAACATTTACGTACCTAGAAATGTTGATTAATATCGACACGGGCGTGTAAATGAAGTTCGAACAGGAGTTTCAAATGCTTTCAAAACATGTCATTTCTAATTTTTCTTAATGGCTTATGTGCAAATATCAGTACGTAACCCGGACTTCAAAAGAAAGGAAAGTTTATCTATAAAGATAACTTATCCTAACAACGAGAAAATCAACTTTTCTTGGTCTTGAGCTGTTCTTACAAGACATTCAAAGTTTTGAGCTCAAGAAAAAGGATAGTGTACGCATAAGTGCGCTTACCCTTAGAGTTGGAAGAGAAGTCTTCTAACATGATGTTTTTCAAAATGTTGAACACAATTTTTTCAAGAATTTCTCACTGACGATTCATAATCTTTCAAAATTGTGTGTTCAACACTCCATCTTTCAAGGGGGAGTTTTTCGAAAAACAAAGTTTAATGAGTTTGGATACATCATATCACGACCATTCTTATGTATTCAAACCATTCCTAAAAAGTCTCTTAATAACAACAAGATAATAATGACAATTCAATAGAATGATAGTTATAAGATGACTAAGTGTTCAACCTCAATTTTATATCGATTTTACACTTTGGTATCATGTTTTGGTGGTCAAACATATGTAAATTAAGGGGATCAAGTTTATGTTCCTATGTAATACATGGCTAAATAAAGACATCCCATCGATTTAAGACAAAATTTAATCAAAAAGTATTTCAAAAACTAAGTGCATTAGTTAAATTTTAAAATAAGGGGAAAATGTATTTAAAATGTGATTCTGGAAATAATAAGTGATCTTATCGACTCAAAGTGCATGATACTCTTCGAAAAAGGTTTTTATGGTATGAATCTCATACCCTACAACATCTTATTTCAAGACGAATCTGAATTCATAAGTGGTAAGGTTATGGTATTTGTTATATGATCCACAAACCAGAGGGATCTACCCAAGACACTCAAAGTTGAGAAAAAGCAGTCCTTATGTATGATTGGAGATGAATTGTGTATAAGGTAAGAATGACGACTAAGATTGAGCTAACACTGGAACAATCACAACAAGGTGTTAGTAATGACGTCTTGGTAAGCATTGAAGGGGTTGAAGAATTAAAAAGAAATGTATGGATAAAGGGTCTAAAGAAAGTAGCCCTCCACACAACTTAAGGCAGAAACCGGGTCAATACATATGCTGTCAGAATCACAATGTTGATTGCTGACATTGAAAACGACATCATGGACCCAGTGATGCAATGCACAACCCTTCCGCCGCCATTCGGTTTCTCCGGGGGGGGGGGGGGGGGGGGGGGGGTGGGGGGGGGGGGGGGGGGAGGGGGGGGGTGGTTGGGGTGTGGTGGGGTTGGAGGGAGGGGGGGGGGGGGGGGGGGGGGGGGGGGGGGGGGGGGGGGGGGGGGGGGGGGGGGGGGGGGGGGGGGGGGGGGGGAGGGGGGGGTGTCAAAGGAAACGTGTCTCATTTGTCACTAAGAGTACACACGCCTTTTATTGACTTTCTCACTTGAGTTGTTACTCTTAGAATATATGGCAGTCTCTCGCTCCGATTACTAAAAACCAAAACGCCTAATCGAGTCAAGAGCCAAAAGATCATCAAATAATTCTCATTGGACCAATAAGTTCACAAGCTGTTAATAAGAGTCCTACGCATTATCCTTGTGATTCTGCCAGAACATTCAGAGTGATACTCTTTAGTATTCACAATGACGAATGGAAATCCTTCCAGTGTCATCATCAAACAGCACTGCGGTAGGTGACTTGCGAGATTCTATATGAATCAAACTTGTGTCAACTGGAAAGAAACGATGGTGCGATTCAATGTGAATCAAACTTGTTCCAGGAAATGAATTGACGGCTTAATCAGAAAGATAGTAACTATCTGATTCACTCTTACCGTGTTGTCTGCTTTGAGACGTTCCGGTAATGAGAACTAGCAAGCATGGTAAATCTAATACATCTGTGTTAGAAGATCCTACGCTTTGAGCTGGAAACCCTGTCAAGGAGATTCTTTGAATCTACCTGATCACAGGTACAGTATTTATACTGTAAAACGGTCCTACGGAACCGGAGGTTAATCTAACCAAATCCGGACGAATGACAAAGCCATATTCGTCCACCCGCTTTATTGCTAACTGTTTTATTTCAGGATACATAAAGATGGAGATGGTGATGCCTCATTCCAGCTGAAGTCGGATTCATTACCACATGCTCATGCTCAAACTACAAAGACATACTATAAGCATCAAGATTCAAGAATCATGAAAGCTCAAGAATTAAAGACAAAGACTTCCGCACAAACTCTGATATACAAGATCTTCCTTCAAAGATATCAAGTCTATCAAGGGAGATTGTTAGCAAGCTTTCAAGATGATGTAAAGTATGAGCATGTTGGTCAAGACACAAGATCGCAAGGTGGCAAAGACGATCAAGACGGAAGGATAAAGATTTAAAGATCTCGGACGAAAAAGACAAAGTCAAAAGACAATGACAAAGGCTAAAGATCAAAGATCATAAAGCATGAAGGAACAAGCCTACAACGAAGACAGAGACTAAGATCGCAAGAGCTTAACGACAAAAGCAATCTCATTAACCTTATAAAGGAGTGTCACAATGAACTCACTTCGGGGGAGATTGTTAGCCTCAAAATATTGAGTTGAACAATGAAGTTCGTTCATTAAGAATATTAGGTCTCAGTCATTATTAATATAAGTTGAAATAGGCTAGTTACGGGTATCGGGCTCGTTATTTAATCTAATTATGTAAGCGTTATGGGCTTATGCCCACAAGACCCGAGCCCGGCCCATGATTAAACAACCTACGACCCAACAAAAGCCCATGATGGCCGGCCTATGGTTGTAGGTATAAATACCCCTCTCCATGTTTGGAGAGGGTGTTGGTCTAATTTGTATTTTTGTGTGCAAGGTAATCAACCATCTCATTTTCTCTCTACTTTCTCTCTCTAGTTTCTCTCTCTAAAATTCTTTCTTTATCTTCTCATCTTATTTTTCTTATTCAAGTATGAAGTGAAAGTGGTTTCGGGTTACCGACAATAGTAGTATTGGTTTATGCAGTTTCTAGATCCATCACTTCCTTGTGAGTAAAGAGTTCTTCTTGTTAGTTTCTTCTATATCAAAGTTTCAGAACACAAGCTCTGATACCACTTGATGATCCCAACTTAAGATCGATTCCTTAGCTTGTAAATGTTAATTTACTTTGAATAAATCTAAAACAACTATGGTAGAAACTTTATGAATACTAAAGAGTATGCGGAATCTACTCTTTAATACTTAGAAGAATATTAATGAAATAGTAAACTGTATAAACAATGATATTACTAAAAAGCTCCAATATCAATAATACGAGTACTTTGTGTAGTACTAGAGTTTACAACCTTGAAGCTATATATCAAAACGTATTAATGTGTGTGAATATTCAGTACCTTGAACTCTATACCATAGGACCTCCTTTTATACAACAAGGAGTCCTAGCAGGCTTACAATATTTTCTTAAGTTATCATGATCTTCTAAACAAATAACTTATACGTATCTTTTACAAAAATATCTCATACTTATCCCGTAAGTAATCTTGATAAACAATCTTCATCTTTATCCTTCTAACAGTAGAAACTCTTCTAGCAGATGTAATCCTTCAGCAGTTGTAAGCAGCAGCATTAACTTTTATTCCAGCAGCACTAACTGTGTACAAGCAGTAGTAACTAAGAATATTTTCTTCATTCTTCAACAGCAGTACTAAGTTACACTAGCAGTACTAACTTTAGGCTAATAGTTGTAACTTTACTCAAGCAGTACTAATCATTCACTAGCAGTACTAAGTTACACTAACAGTAGTAACTTTTATACTAGCAGTATTAACTACTTAGTAGTATTTCTTCCAAGTCTCTGAGCAGTCTTAACTTCCATTAGTAGTAGTAATATATACTAGCAGTAGTAACTCTAACCTTAGCAATATTAACTCCAAGATCATCATGAAGCCTTTTGATCCCAACATGTTGTCATTTTGATGCGTTCCAGGAAGTTTTCCTGTGATTCTGCGAAATCGTCACGCAACGCGTACCGGCACGACAGTTAATTTGGGAATGAGTTAAGTAGATTTGCATGAGCGTTTAATGAATTTAATGGTTAAGTAAATTCATATTATAAAATAACGTGGTCTAAGTACGTGAAACATGGAGGTGTGAGTTAGGAGTTATCAGAAAACGGGCGTTTTCGTGAATTTTGAGTTAAGTGCATATCGGTCGTAAAAGTGAAATTTTGAGCGGAGTCTAAAGCAACAAGATGTATTGTTTAAGTCAAAAAAATTTTAATCTCGAGAGAATAGTTTTGGTTAAATTTAAACTAAAGCTCGTATTTTGGTCCCGACACGTCAGATAAATGTTTAAAATGAATTTTAGGAAGTTTAAGTGGGAAATGTTTCGTGTAAATAACCTAGATTATTGGAAAATGTTTTTAAACTCAATAAAAATGCTATGTAACCTCGGGTAACATTTTAAATCAACAAACTTTGAGCTTTTAAGTAATTCCAACACGAAAAGAAGAACCCAAACCCCTCCTAAGATCCAAACCGGACGAGTAAGGCCACAAGGGGGCAAGATGGCTATTTTCTAGCAATGGTGTCTAAAGATAGTACCCATATATTCCTTCCACCACCTAAACATTCATTCATGCATTTCAAAATCAAAACAAACAAACAAAAATCTCTCTTTCTCTCTTTGGTTTTCGGACGAGCATACACAAATACAAGAAACTTTTTTTGTTGAAGATTTATCAAGAACGAGGGTTAAGAAACATCAGTGGGTTAAGGGTTAGTAGTCTCGGGTTATAGAAAACGATATCGGGGTTTTTTTCTTTGCGTCAAAACCAAACCAAGAACTTCTAAATTTGTAAGTTTTCTAAATTTTATTTAAGTTGTACTTTTATGTTTCTTATGGTGTCTAAATGTTGGTTATACAAGTTGATCGTCGTAAAAATCAAAATTTGAAAACGAAACAGTTTAAAAAAGGGGGTGTTTGCTTGCGTCGAACACAAAAAGAAAAGAACAAGAAATTGTCACTTTTAAATTATGGTTATGGTGGTAAATTTACTTTAAGTCAAGGGCTTATTTAGGGCTTATTTTGAAAGTGGCTTAAAAATAAGCTTATGAAAAGCTTATTTGGTTACGGGTTATTTTGGTTCGGGCTCGGCCCAGCCAGCCTATGGTGTGGGCTTGTAGTTTTATGTTGGTCTCGATCCAACAAGAGGAAGTGGGCTCGGCCCAATTGTTTTTGGCATATTATTGGGCTTATGACTTATTTGTTTTGGCTTATATTGATTTTGGCTTATGGCTTATTTGTTTCGGCTTATATTGGTTTTGGCTTATGGCTTATTTGTTTCGGCTTATATTAGTTTTGGCTTATGGCTTATTGTTTCGGCTTATATTAGTTTTGGCTTATTTTGAGCTTTTAGCTTATTCGGTTTTGGTTATTACTAAGATTATGGCTTACTTTGGTTTCGGCTTATATATGGAGCTTATAGCTTATTTTGGTTTTGGCTTATTAACCACGGATTATTTGATTTAGTTTATCGCTTATTTTGGGTATGGCTTAATGGGCTTAAGGCCTATTAGGCTTCGGTTTATATTTTGGGGCTTATATAAAGGTTGTGGACTTTGTTTAATTATTGGGCTTGATTTAACATCTTAATAGACTTTAAGGCCCAATGACTGGTAAATGGACTCAAGTGAAATTTAAAATGGCTATATTGGACTTAACAAGTGATAATGGACAAACGTTGGGCTTTCGGGCCTAATAGGTATAAATTTGATAATATGGACGATTAAAGTGGTTAAATTGGTCAAACTTTAGTCAAGATTGAGAAGTCGCTTTAAAAATGTAAACTTTTTGGTATTTTGTCGGAGTTTTGGAAAAGTTGGGGAAAGTGTTAAAAATTTAAGGTTTGGGAACCTTGGGAATCTTTTACGAACGAAACGGTCTTGTCGAAATTTTATGGAAAATGTCAACTTAGAAGATATGAGGGATAATTATTTGTGTCAACTCAACTAAAGGTCAAAAGACGATTTTTATAAATGTTAAATGTTAAGATTAAACGATTGAACATGGACGTACCAAGATGATAAGGTTTTATACTTACCCGTTTAGCCGATAAAGAGACGAAAATAATAAAATATTATTATTTTATTATTATTATTATTATTATTATTATATATATATATATATATATATATATATATATATATATATATATAATCTATATATTTATTTAAATATTATACTTAACGTTGCAGAGGCTGTTATACGCTTACTTTTCGATCTTTGAACTACTACTTATTTCCGTCGTGTTTCTTGGTATTCTTGGTCAACTGTCGCGTTTTAACGATTTGAAATGTTTTGAGTATTTTGTGTCGATGTCGAACTTAGCCCAAGTGCATTGAGTTGTTCTACTTAAGTACCACACAACCATAATACCAAAACGTTTTGTAATGGGAATAAGAGATTTTATAATGAGAATAAGAGTTTTGAAATAAGGATGAGGGTTTTGTAGAGAGAATGAGGATTTTGTGTAAGTAAAGACGAACGCTTGTACAATAAGACAATTTTGTACAAAATGTTAATAAGGTGAAATTAATGTTAAGTCATGGCCGGGTACCGTTGTGTGTTGTATAGGTTATTTGGTGCGTTGAGTAAAGATTGTTTGGTTCGTTGTGTAGAGATTATTTGTGCGGTTATTATCATCTGTTGAGGGTGAGTTCTCGTAGCCCCATTTTTACTATTTTTCTGTTGGGGGAAAAGGATACTCAAATGTATTTTGAACTGTTTTCTAAACTGTATGAAATGTGGTTTTGTTTTCGGGACAATTATGTGCAATGACTTCTATGTGAATATTATGTGGTTTGATTGTACTTGCATGCATCGAGATGTGTAACACCTCCATTTTTACAATATAGCAGCGGAAGATAATCTGGAGTATTACTTCATGGATACAACAATCATAATCATAGAAAACAACTTTAAAAGAGACGTTGTTGGAAAAATTTAGTTATCATTCATTATAATCAGAGTTTTTACAAAATGCAGGTCCCAAAATCTAATACAATCAAGTTTGAATGATAACAGTTAAACCATCTTTGATAGTCCATGTACTCCGCTGCCCTCAACTTGTCAATTACCTGAGTATAAAACATGCTAAAAAGTCAACATAAAGGTTGAGTGAAATTCATAGGTTTGATAAATAGTTTGAATACAGTCATGTGTAATATTGTTTAATCACAATTATTAGGTAAAATGATATTGTTTTTATACACCCGTTATTATGTATAATGCAAACGAATTACTATTATCATTAGTAACAATGTATTATCATGTTATTGCCTTATTTGTCTGTTTTGGTCTTGTTGGTATAGTTAGTCTGGTTATGCTCATGCAACAAACTGAATAGTGTATATATATACCCAAAATGATGTGAATATACATATATGATTAATGGCCTCGGTGTAGGTAAATTGCCATATACCTTTATGAAATTGCACAATATAGTGTGTTTTGGTTACCTATCCGGGCTAACACAAACAGGATGTGTCAATCCGATAGATATATCCTTACAATTTTTCGTTCAACCGTAGTGATTAATGGTACCATGATAATGAGGGACTTTTGGATAAAGTAACTTAGACTTTAGTGATTATGGTAATTCAGTTTAGCATTTTACCTTGTAAAGACATTGTATTCATGGTTTAAGATGTATAAGTCTTTGGAAAGTAATCACTATGCTATAAGATAAACGAGTATGTAAAGAGTTTGTAATATGCATGTATCCCCTCTCATCCGGGTTTATAATTCATGTAAATGAGTAAAAGGCGATGTTATGGACTTAACCTGTAGGTAGTAATAGATATAAAAAAATGTATTAAATATTCTAAATGAAAGCTGACAGACTTACCACAATCTTAAACCAGGAAATGTTGATATAATAAAATGATAGTAAACAGCCACGTCACGCAACCTAAGTAAATATGTTGAGTCTTAGGAAGATTGTACTCTAGACTTTAGTTTTAAGAGTTATGAGTTTGATTGAGAGTTTGGAATTATTGTATCGCCTTCGGGCATCTTAATTCAGAAGTCATTCAGTAAACTTTGTGGAGCTAGGGCACTTTAAATCGTAAACCAACAAACTCAGTCAGAAAAGTAATACCAAGATGAACACCTCTTAATATGAAGCTTCCATGTATTGTGATACGATATAATCAGATTAGCGTTTTAATCATATATGGAAATGTTAAGCACGAGAAGCCGTTAATTAAAGTTATGTCTTGAAGGTTTTAAATAGGATTTTATACGTTTCAAATGTTACATTTCTGACCCTGGGGTTTGAAAAAATTGCAAAGAGCCCTTGGGTTTGCATTTTTTTGACTTTGGTCCTTCAAATTTGAAAGATATTAACCAAGTAAACCTTGGACTTTGAAGAGTGTATAATAGATCCCTAGAGTTATATACTTTGATAAAATGACACTTTTGTCTTTTAGTTATAAGTTCCAAAAGTTACGATATATACCCCTTTGCATGGATTTATAATTCCAAAACCATATCCAAATTGCCATGCAAGTTATTTAACATTTCAATAGAAATTTATAAGTTATTATAAACTATAATATGAAGTTTTAATGCAACACAAGTTTAAAAATAATGATTTCGTTAGCTAGGAAGCAAATCGGGTCAAATTAGGGTTTCAAAAACATAAACATGCGGCGTTTTAAGTTCAAAATGCTTTCATTAATCAATAAAGTGGTTATTTTAACATTAGTTCAGCATGCTAGGATAATTATAACAATATTTTAATCATATGACATTTAGTTTTAAGGAAAAATGCGATATTCGGGTTTCGGGTGTACGGTTTGGATCAAAACGGAAAATGTGCATGAATTAAGTTATGATATCCTTTAAATAATAGTATATTTAGATATATTGATTACAATTTTTATGTGTGTAGTAGCAGAAGTAGAATTCCAAACCTAGGTTTGAGTTCAGGAGCAAAAATGGTGGAAAGGGTCATTTCGGGTAGTATTTCACTCGTAGCCTTGTATCTTTACTCGGGGGCTTCAATTTCCTCAGGTCATCACTTCTTGAAAACTTCGTTAAGGATCTAGATCTTTAAGGGAGCAAAGGATTTCTGACTATAAGGGGTATAGTGGAGGAGGTATGGTGCGGTTTGAATGAGTGCCAAGGACCTAAATTATAGGCATTCAACCTTTGAGGCCAAGAAATCTTAGTGATCAGGTTAGGACACATGGGAGATGATGTGGAGAGTCTAGGGGCTGTGTTGGAGAGGCTATGGTGCAAGGTGGAGGTTGATGGAGGTGGTTTTGGTTCTTGTGGTGTCCGCGGCTGATTGGAGCAAAAAGAAGGCCATGTGCTCGGGTTAGGGTTTAGTATTGGTTTAGGTTTAGGTTTACCATTTGGTATTGGTTTAGGTTTACAATGGATAAAAATCAAGAAACGGGTCATGGTTTAGTATTTTGCTCGGGTTAGGGTTTTAGACTTTTGAATTAGGGTTTTGAGTGTAAATATGTGTATGAAAGCTTATTAATAGAATAATTAGGGTTTAAACATTGTATATTGAGTGTAGTAGCTTGTACACAAGTTGTGGTGAAGAAATTGGAATGAAAACGGAGGTAAAACGACTATTTTAGAGATCATGCTTAAAGACTTGTACATTGAGCTTTTAGAGATTTGTATTTTGAGTTGAAGGGATTTTATATTTCAAATGAGATCTTATATTGCTTGTACATATGATTTAGTAGTTTGTGCATTTACTTTAGATATCAACCCTTCATGAAATTAGGGTTTTAGAGGCATACGATAACAGTTTAAAGCCCGTTTAGATATAACGTTGTGAATGGTACATTATAGGAATAATGTACTTTATAATAATGATATTATGATATTGACTTGACATGCTATGATGTTTTCTTGACATAGGATTGTCATAGATAGGTTGCGTTTGGCTGTTTTTGTTGTGTGTTTTTTGAGTCGTGAGCTCGTCTACTTTAGTTATGACATACTGAGATATTGACAATGCAAGTAATGTAATAAAGCAAAAAATTTCCCCGTATAATTGTGATCATAGTAAAATAGATTGATTATGCATTTGATGAAAATTCTGGGTTGTTATAGTCTCCACCCCTTACAGAAATCTCGTCCCGAGATTTAATTGAAAGTTATAGTGAATAGATGTAGGTACTGGGCCTATATTTAATTTTTATGTAGTTTTTTTAAAAAGTATCAAGGTCACAAGTCCACGTGTGTGATGCATTTATAATTATGTTACGTACCATATTATAGTTACCTCCTTTCACACGTCTACTTATTTTCAAGATCATACCTCTTGATGATAGTCAATAGAATTTCTCTAGATCCTGTAGATATGCGTGATAAATACTTCGATTTACGGAACCTATGGTTATGGCCTACTTCTGCTATGCCACTCTAATCGTAAAGAATTGTTATTCGTTAACCTTTAAAAGTCAACATCGAATAAGAATGCTATCACAAGTCTTTGTCAAAATTTTCATACCTAGTGGTATTGAAATCATTTGACTTTGCATAGATTCTTGTGTGTTTCCTTGTTATTACGTTGCAGAATATAACAGAGAATTTTAGTATACGAAGATTATGGAATGAGTGATGTTAAGGAATGATTATGAATTTGTAAGAGAGTTGTTAATCATGTGAGATACAGATTTTTGAAATGAACAAATGATGAAGGTAATGATGATAATGAAGATAATGATGATAATGATTAAGGGATTGTTTATACAAACGGATTGAAAGAAACTTGTTTGTACATATGTTATATACTTAAGCCTACTTATTTATAATTAGTCACTTACAAAAAGAAGCGTCCAACTCCTTGTAACTGAGAATTTATAAATTCATAGTTCAGAGATTTATAATTTCCTTATTCAAATGAAGAAGCATTCTAATTCATTTCAATAAGATGATCATAAATCGTCTTACCTAAACATAAAAACATGATATAAAAACGGTAATGTGTAGAAAATGATATGATCATGAATGGTTAGATAGTATTGAGATGTTGATTGTACTGAAGCCCATATAATCGAGGATGAAAATTTATGTTGCAAAGGTATGAGGAGAGTATTCAGAGTTTGAACATGATAGAATTGACAAACAATGTCGAGTTTTGATACCACCAGATAACAAGATGTAGCAACATTATCATTTTATTATTTCATGGATAACTTTAATATGAACTTTACATATGGGAAAAAGAGTTTGGTACTTATTCTAAGTATTTGAGTAGGATAAAAGTAAACAAATGACAAGGATGATGATTGGGGTTTTTAGATTGAAGAAGGGATTATGATGGAGAGATGAATATCTCGAGAGTTGTTTCTAGGGTAGAAATCCTAAAGTGAACAAAATTAAGCTCATCCCTAAGTATGTTTTCCTGTGGCCCTGTTGTTTGCTTTTGAGCACTGATTCGCATAATTTCCTTTCTTTCCACATGCATTACAAGTTATGGATACCGTTTGTAGATTAGTTCTAGTGGTTGATCTTTTTTTCTGTAGTTCTTGGTCAGATGTCCTATCTTGTTGCAAGTCCGACACTTGACAGTACAAGGACCTATGTGATGTAGGGTGCATCTTTTCACCAAGGACGGTTTCAGTATATTCCGTTGGTTGGCAGTATAAATCCTTGAGGTTTCTTGTTTTATTCTGTTGGTCGTGGTAATCATTGTTACGGTATTATTGTTGGTTGTAATTCGATCAGTTGTGTTATTGACGATGTTCCTTTATCCTTCAAGCTTCGTTTGTAATCATGTTGCTTGCACGGGAATCAAGCTTTATTATTGATCAATTAAATCTCCGGGATATGTGATGGCTTCTCCTCCAAAGTTGAGGCTTCGAGGCAGTAAGTTTCTTTAATGCTTTGCCGGTAGTCCGCGATGGAAAGTTCCATAAGTTTCTCAAAATTCGGCACCATGTTTGGACATAAGATTGTTAATTCTTATAATCTTTTAATATAAGTCTTGAGATCACTTCCATTTACAGTTAGACCATAAAATTCATCTTCCATTTTCTTGATCTTAGTTCGAGAACAGTACTTGTTCGTCAAAATCCTTTTTAACTCAGTCCAGGTGATTTGATTAGTTTGCTCTATTCCCATAGGTTGGGCATGTGCACTCCACCAGGACAAGGCATCATTAGTTAAAGTACCAGTCGCAAATGTTACTTTGTCTTCCTCGGCACACTTGCTACGAGAAAACACTGACTCAGTACGTTCAGACCAGCGAATGAGGTCAACAGCTCCTTCTGTGCCATTAAAGTAGGAAGGTTGACAGTTTATGAATTCTTTGTAGTTTCCTCTTTTTGCTAAAGGAATTTCTCTGGGTTCAGTGTTCCTATTGGAATTATCGGAATTTGCCATGGCAGCAGCTTGTGCTTTTAGAGCTGAGGAGATGCATCATTAATTAATTGTCGGATGGCATCCAAAGTTATGACTGGTGTTTCAGATGTTGACGTCCTTTTGGGAGGCATTCTATCAACAAAAGATTTGATCGTAGTAGAATGATATCATAAGTTTTGAAAAGTAATAAAAGAGAAAAATGCTTAAAGGAAAATGCTTATTTTTGAATTTTTAAGCACTTAGAGGTTATGATAAAGACGGAAATAATGACGAAAATGGTGGAAATGATGATGAAAGAGAGATAGTTTCGAACAATAGGTAATGAAACGGGTTTGCCTTATAAATAACTTGCTTTTCACTTGTACATAGTCAAGATTTGACAAGCGTTTTTATTTATACCACACATCCGTGGCTTAGGATAAAGTTATAAAATAGTCTAAGAGTTTGTTGATTCTTGAGTTGGTAGATGCATCCTAAAGATTCTTCCTGATTTTGTTTGGTGACGAGCTTGGATTTTCTCAATGATTCATTCAAGATCGGAAATTCTGTAGTGAGCAAAGGCAATCTTATCCTTTTGCCCTAACCGCTTCTTTTGAAGTTTGACAATCTGAATACGGATTTCCTTGAGTTCAGTCTTCAGTTCGTTACCATTTATACGTCCTTCTTCCATTCTCTCAATGCGGTGAAGATAGAGTTCATCTAAATAATTCAAGATATCTTCGACTTGTTTCTCATGATGTTTCAGATACATCTTATCTGAACATTTTCCTATTTCAAATACTTGAGGAGGGATAGAAAGTTTTAAAACTAAGGAGACGGTGATACCAAATTAACAGTTTGATTCCGTATGGAATTAAATAACGTAGTTGAGGAAGAAGATGGGGAATGGATTCGCTTCTTAGGTGGTAATAGTTCTTCAGGAATAAAGAAATATCGAGGATTAAATAGTAGTGATGGTGGTAATATTGGAGATAGAGTCAAAATAGCTGGTGGAGTAATAGGATCTGGTGATGAAATAGGTAATTCCTTAGCATAAATTGCTTGTACGTCCTTCAAACAAGGATTATTGTAGAAAGATAAGAATACTGGTGGGATTATATTATCTGTAGAGTTTTCCGAAGAGTTAAAAGAACTGCTTCCTGCTGAAGCTGGGAAATAATCCGATGAGACCGAAGTATAGTTAAGAATATTTATAGAGGAAAAAGCATCCTCAATATCAGAAGTAAAGTGGTTGGGAGAAGACATCGTTCTATTAACAACCTAGTTTGTAAATAACATAAGTTATTTATGTAATAGTATAATAGATATGTATATTTACATACTTGTTCCGGAATGTAGTGGCACGGAGGACTTTGATGGCTGAAAAGATGAAATGTGGTTATAGTTAAGGTTTTGACCTTGTTCTCTATAACCATGGCGCTGATACCAATCTGTAACACCCCATTTTTTTTTTTTTTTTTTTTTTTTTTTTTTATTCTACAATATAGCGCAGAATGATAAATCTGGGCATTAACTTTCATGGATACAACAATTCATATCATAGAAAACTATTTAAAAGGGACGTTGTTGGCAAATTTAGTTATCATTCATATAATTAGATTTTTTACAATATGCAGGTCCCAAAAATCTAAAACATCAAGTTGAATGATAAAAGTTCAACTCCTATCTTTGTGTCATGCCCACTCCGTTGCCGCAACGTGCTCAATTACTGAGTTAAAATGCTAAAAAGTCAACAACAAAGGTTGAGTGAAATTCATAGGTTTGGATAAACTGTTTGAATACTAAGTCGTAGTTTTTTTTTTAATGTAATAATAGTTAAACACATTATTAATGTAAACATGATATTGTTTTTTATACCGTTATTAGTAATAATTGCAACGAATACAATTATCATAGTAACAATGTATTATCCTGTTATTGCCTTATTTGGTCTGTTTGGTCTTGTCTGGTATAGTATAGTCTGGTCTAAGCTCATGGCACACAAACTGACTAGTGTATATATATACCCAAAATGATGTGATATATATAGAGATAATGGCCCTCGGTGTAGGTAATTGCCATATACCCTATGAAAATTCAAATATGTGGGTTTGGTTACCTATCCGCTAACACAAACGGATTCATCAATCCTGATAGATCTTTCAACTATTACGTTCACCCGAAAGTGATTAATGGTCCATGATAATGAGGGACTTTTGGCATAAAGTAACTTAGACATTAGTGATAATGGTATATCAGATTAGCATATAACTTGTAAAGACACTTGTATTCATGGTTTAAGCATGTATAAGTCTTTGGAAAGTAATCACATTGTTATAAGATAAACGAGTATGTAAAAGAGTTTGTAATAAGCATGTATCCCCCTCGCGGGTTTATAAAACATGTAAATGAGTAAAGGCGAGGTTATGAACTTCACCTGATAGGTAGATGTAATAAATATTCTAAAATGAAAGCTGACGACCTTATCACAATCTTAACCGGGGAATGTTGATATAATAAAATGATAGTAAACAGCCACGTCACGCAACCTGAGTAAATATGTTGAGTCTTAGGAAGATTGTACTCTAGAACTTTAGTTTTAAGAGTTATGAGTTTGATTGAAGAGTTTGGAATTATTGTATCACCGTTCGGGCCATCATAATTCAAAAGTCATTCAGTAAACATTTGAGGAGCTAGGGCACTTTAAATCGTAAACCCAACAACTCAGTCAGAACGTAATACCAAGATGAAACCTCTTAATATGAAGCTCCCTAGTATTGTGATACGATATAATCGGTTTTAAGCGTTTTAATCAATATCTGGAAATGTTAAGCACGAGAAGCGTTAATTAAAGTTATGTCTTGTAAGGTTTTAAACATGATTTTATACTTTTTCAAAATGTTACATTTTAGACCCTGGGGTTTGAAAAATTACAAATAGGCCCTTGGAGTTTGCATTTTTACGACTTTGGTCCTTCAACTTTGAAAGATATACCAAGTAAACCTTGGACTTTGAAAAGTGACATAATAGATCCCTGGAGTTATAACTTTGATAAAATGACACTTTTAGTCCTTTTAGTTATAAGTTTCTGAAAGTTACGATATATACCCCTTGCATGGATTATAATTACAAAACATGTCCAAATTGCCATGCAAGCTTATTTTAACATTTCAATAGACATTTATAAGGATATAATAACTAAAAAATATGAAGTTTTAATGCAACACAAGTTTAAAATAACGATTCGTTAAGCTAGGAAGCAAAACGGGTCAAATTAGGGTTTCAAAATGTAAACACGCGGGTTTTAAGTTCAAATTCCTTCATTAATCAATAAAGTGGTTATTTTAACATTAGTTAAGCATGCTAGGATAGATTATAACAATATTTAATCATTATGACATTTAGTTTTAAGAAAAACGCAAAATTAGGGTTTCGGGTGTAACGCTTTTTGGATAAACAGAAAATGAGCATGAATTGGTTATGAAACTTTAACCAAGAGTATATTTAGGATATATGAACACTCTAAGTGGTAATAGCAGACATTAGAACATTCAAAACTGGGTTTGAGTTCAAGGAGTAAAACTGGTGGAACAGGGTCGTTTCGGGTAGTATTTCCACTCGTACGCTTACTCCGGGGCTTCAATTCTTCAGGTATTCGCTTGTTGAACTTCTTTAATGATCCTAGGATCATAAGGGAGCAAATTATTTCTTCCTATAAGGGTTATAGAGGAGGAGGTGTGGTGCGAGTTTGAATGAGTGCCCAAGACCCCTATTTATAGCATTTCCAACCCTTAGAGGCCAAGAAATCTTAGTGATCAGGTTATGACACATGGGAGATGATGTGGAGAGTCTAGGGGCTGTGTTGGAGAGGCTATGGTGCAAGGTGGAGGTTGATGGAGGTGGTTTTGGTTCTTGTGGTGTCCGCGGCTGATTGGAGCAAAAAGAAGGCCATGTGCCTTTAATTTCGACCAAGAGAAGGTTCAAGCAGGTGGGTGAGCTGCTACAAGGTGTCTAGAAGGATTTTATGCAAGTGCCTTGCACATGGTTAGGGCTAAAATGGGTTAAAGAAGCCAAAAATGGGGTGCGGGTCTGTTTTGGACTCGGCATGGTTTTCACAAGTTTTCTTTGCTTAGATTTCGTATATAACGATCATGGATGGTTAGAATATGTTACCAGTTCAGTAAATAATTTCTTAGCAATGGTTTGCATTTGGTTTGGGTTTTAAAACGGGCCCCCCCTCCCCCCCCCTTCTACACCCCCCCCCATCATTCCCCGAAGAAATGATGGTCGGTACCATTTGGTATGGTTTAGGGGTTTCGTGACTTTCTTTGTTATTTCGAATATTATTGATAGGAAATTGATGGAATCTCATATCATTAGGACTTATTATTAGGATTATTTAATGAGGTTTGTCGTTGGTTTAAGTTAAAATAGATTGAAATTGAAAGAATAAGTCGTGGCTTGGAATTAGGGCTCGTATAATACTTTTAGGGTTTTCTAGCTTTGTAATTCTTGTACATTGTTGAAGAAAGGATGGTTAATGATAGATAAAGGTTTGTAAACTCATTTTATGGGTTTAAAATGACTCTTGGTTGCTTACTTGAGAATGAGATGGTCTGAAAATGAGAAAACGGGTCAAAATCATAATTAGGGTTTCCTGGATTTATTTCTTGTGTAATTGAAGTAGAATGATGAAATGATGATGGATTATGATTGAGAATGTTGTAATTTATGTTATTATAACTTATTTATGTATTGGTTTTGTTTACAATGATAAAAACCAAGAAACGGGTCATGGTTTAGTATTTTGCTGGGGTTAGGGTTTTAGACTTTTAAATTAGGTTTTTTGAGTGTAAATTTGTGTATGAAAGCTTATGAATGAATAATTAGGGTTTAAACGTATATTCGAGTATAGTAGCTTGTACCAAGTTGTGTGAGGAAATTGTGATGAAAACGGAGTATAACGGCTATTTTAGAGATCTTGCTTAAAGACTTGTACATTGAGCTTTTAATGATTTGTACTGTTGAAGTTGAAGGATTTTATTATTTCAAAATGAGATTTTATTGTTTTACATATGCTTTAGTAGTTTGTGCATTTACTGTAGATATCAACCCTTCATGAAATTAGGGTTTTAGAGGCATACGATAACGGTTTAAAGCCCATTTATATATAACGTTGTGAATGGTACATTATAGGAATAATGTACTTTGTAATAATGATATTATGATATTGACTTGACATGCTATGATGTTTTCTTGACATAGGATTGTCATAGATAGGTTGCGTGAGCTCGTCTACTTTAGTTATGACATACTGAGATATTGACAATGCAAGTAATGTAATAAAGCGAAAAATTTCCCCGTATAATTGTGATCATAGTAAAATAGATTGATTATGCATTTGATGAAAATTCTGGGTTGTTATAAGATGCACGGCAATGTATGTGATTGGCAAGGATTTGCCATGTCTTGTGTGGTCCTGCCCTAATCTAGTGCTCCAGCTGGTAGGCCCTTTAGGTGCGTAAGTGACATATCGGAGTTGCGGCTCCAAGAGCATTGGTATATGCTGGTTTGGTGACTAGCGGGGATGCTAGGTCATCGTACATGATTAACGGGGATGCTAAGTCATGGGTTCGTTTGCATATATTCACTGTCATATTACACAATTGTCCAACTGTTGAAATATTGGCACAACGACTGGGTTTTTGATTCAACCCTACGAGCTCACCAACATTATTATTGATGTTTTTGAGTATCATTTTCAAGTGTGTTGTTAACAAAGGTAAATAAGGAGTATTTGGGACCGAAGATGAGTACATCTGGGAGTTTATTGAAAGACAACTGTTTGACTTTTTCCAAGGTTGCGAAATTGTAAACTTTTGTAAATAAACTTTTGTAAACAATGTACAGTATGATCTTGTATCTTGTGCAATGTGAATCATTGTGTCGCATTCCTGTGTTTTCGCCGCTGACGAGGTGTGACAGATTGGTTATCAGAGCCAAGGTTATAAAGAATGCTTTTTTAAATAAAAAGAAAACGCAACTATAACCAAACTAGAGTTTTCGTAAAACCTCGAACATGGTGAAAGTTATATGCTTTACCGTGTTATCACAGGTCATGTCTACCCCAGCTTATGTTGATTTGGAGACTATCACCCAGGCTGACGGAGCTCAAAGCTCTCTAGTGCCCGTCCATTTACCTGATGACCCTTATGTAGCGGTTAGACAGGCACAGTTAGTTGATACCGATATTGAGTCAAACCCAGAGGAGGCACCCTCAAGGGCAGAGGATTCGCAGCCATTAGGTTCAAGAGTACCCCTTATGAGTGAGGAATTTGAGGCTTCTGAGCCGTCAAGTACTAGGACTGTTTCATCTAATTCTCTAGTTTTATCGGATTCCACCACACCATTGTCACCCGATCATCCACTTACTCATGTTTCACCAACCCCTACACCCACCCGAGTTTCGTATCACCGTATGATAGCACGTATGACAGTGCATGTCCAGCCCGCCATGTCCCCTGGTCATTCGACCAAAGTGGCAGAGGCAATGGCCTTGTCAGATTCAGCTTTCCGTAAGAGGTATAGATCCTCTTACGAGACACCATCATCATCGTCATCTCTGACCCTTCCAGTACAAAAGAGGTACCGGGGTACATCTGAGGTCATATTAGATACTGATAGTAAGGGAGACGAGTTAGGTGAGGATAATACTGAGGAGGATGTGGAGGACGAGAGTCATGGTTTAGATGACGAGAGTCATGGTTTAGATGACGAGAGTCAGGGTTTAGATGACGAGAGTCAGGGTTTAGATGATGTGAGTCAAGGTTTAGATGACGAGAGTTAGGGTTTAGAAGACGAGGGTCCTGGTATAAAGGAGGAGGAGGAGGAGGAGGCTGCACTCGAGGGTCAACAGCAGGCAGTTCCGGTTGTTGATACATCTGCGAGTGAGCCTTTAGGTCTTGGATACAGGGCGGCTAGGCATCGTGCCCTTGAGTCGACTGAGGAGATAGCACCTAGTACGTACGAGGTAGGGTAGAGCTCTAGGTCTGTGCCAGAGTAGTAAGGAGTAGAGAGGATATTTGCATTTAGACAGCCCACCCTTGTTGCATGGGTAGATCCCGAGGATGGAAGGGTTTATACTGACATTCCGACTTATGCACCACCAGCTGCACCTGTTCAGACACCGCCATCTCCTGAGTGGTCGTCTTGTTCTTTGCCTATTTCACCATCATCCCCAGTAGTCCCATCACCTATAGCTTTACTAGTGGCTACCACGACAGCCATCATATCGGTAGACGAGGATCACTTTTGGAGGTAGGGCACAGTTAGAGCTTTATGGGAGCATACTCCATGATCACACTCAGCGTTTGGATGCGCTACCACCTACTTTTATTGTGAATATTGATAGGGATGTTAGGGAGCTTTATACTAGGTCAAGAGCGATTAGAGATGAGATCTTTTTGTAGAGGTATAGGTTTAGGAGTTTGGAGCGAGAGCAGGAGAGGGCCACAGTGACTTTTGGAGCTTTATGGAGGCCAGTGTTGGCATTGGAGGCATGGGTAGGGCATGTTGACACTCGGATGGCAGATATGTCACGGGATAGGTATGATGACCATAGATTGATTCATGATATGTTAGTGCAGCAGGCGGCTATGCAGCGTGAGCTTCAGGAGATGAAAGGTCGTGTTACTGCTTTAGAGCAGGAGAGGGGCCATAGAGAGTCATAAATGGTATAAGATTGGTTAGGATTTTGTACACCACTAAACCGTGTAGCTTCAGTTAATGTTAGATTTGAACTGAGTAGTCTCAGTGGTAGTAGTTATGAACTGATTAGTATCAGTCGGTAGTGGATTCTTATCGAAATCATGGATATAGTAGTAGTAGAATGATTATGTATGGAAATTGGAAATCAATGAAAGGTAGTATGATTTATTACATTTGTAGATACTTTCAGTACATGTGTACGTCGTTGTCTATGCCGTTTAGTGACATGGTTCGTCACTCACCTCGGATAGGATTTCCATTCTTGTGAGACCCCTCACACTTATTCACCACCTATGTAGAACTTGAAAAATATTCAAGTGACATGGCAAACAGTTGCGTTAAAAGAACGCAGAGTTAGGTAAAACCATGTGTAGTCGCGAGGAGACTTGGACATGATCATAGTAAGCTAAGCTAGAATATGATTTCGATCATCGTGTAAACCAGATGAATAATCTAAATTCTTATTGGGTTGGAACCCAAGGTATCTGGAGCAAGTAATATCTACCTGCAAGAGCCTAGACTTTCGATAAGCAAACCTTAGATGATCTTGAAAGAGTAGTGCAAGAGTAGTGATGTGTGAGACACATACCTCTTGGAGGAATGAACTCACCGAATAGAACAACCGAGTGATTAGATACCGTCAGTTACTTTAAGAGTTTTGTTGTCACATCGAGGACTGGATAATATCTGGACACCCGATCAATATGTGACCCAAGGGTTAGGAAGAACTATTAAGTTGAGGAGATAGTAGGAAAGACTATCATGATTGTGTGAGACTAGATTTGGATAGATCATGAGAAAGTGTAAAAGCTAGATGTCTGAACTAGGTCTTTAAGGGAATCAAAAGAAACCCCACTTGAAGAGACCAAATTGATAGAGGACTAGTGTGTTGAGTTGAGGAATGGAACTATCCTGTTGTTGATTGTGATTGAGAAATTGAGTTGAATTTTGGGGGCGAAATTCCTTTAAGGGGGTTAGACTGTGATAACCGGTAGCTTGTCCAGGGTTAAGTATTATAAAATATCATAATTTTCTATCAGAGTCTTTTGATTTTGTTGGCTTTATTGGTAGAAAGCTGAAAAGTTGACTTCGGTTAACTCATTTTGCGTGAAACAATTACAGATTAACCGGGTGATGGGAGAGTTTTGAGTTCTGTAAGTGAATCACTTCTGATTCGTCTTTCAGTAGCGGAGTGTTTATGTTGTCATTTTGATGCGTTCCGAGAAGTTTTCTCGTGATTCCGTGAAATCGTCACGCAACGCGTACTGACACTACAGTTAATTTAAGAATGAGTTAAGTAGCTTTGGAGGAGCGTTTAATGAATTTAATAGTTAAGTAAATTCATATTATAAAATAACATGGTCTAAGTACGTGAAACATGGAGGTGTGAGTTAAAAGTTATCAGAAAATGAGCGTTTTCATGAACTTTAAGTTAAGTGTGTATCGGTCGTAAAAGTAAAATTTTGATTGGAGTCTAAAGTAACAAGATGTATTGTTTAAGTCGAAAAACTTTTAAGCTCGAGAAAAGGATTTTGGTTAAATTTAAACTAAAGCTCGTATTTTGGTCCCGACACGTCGAATAAATGTTCAAAATGAAGTTTGAGAAGTTTAAGTGGGAAATGTATCGTGTAAACAATTGTTGAGGTAAATTTACATTTTTTGTTGAAGATTTATCAAGAACAAGGGTTAAGAAAAATTAGTGGGTTAATGGTTAGTAGTATCGGGTTATAGAAAACGATTGTTGAGGTAAATTTACGTGGGCTGCTAGAGCTTGATAAAAGTGACCTCAGCGGTAATAAAGATCAAGTTTAGCTTGGTTCCTCCGGAGCATAGTCCTTTGTCTCCTAACTAAAAATAAGAAAGAACACTGTTAGCTCGCCACAGGGTGTGAGTCCGGGACCAACTCTGGCGTGAGAGTAAGTACAATGATTATGAGATAAATGCGGAGAATGTAAAGTATGGTCCGGAAAGGTGTTGTGTGGTTTGTCCTGAGGAAATGAGCTCTCTCTTTATACCAGTTAGGATTCGCTACAAGACATAACCGTAGGGCTCTCTCTTGGTACAACTTGTCGGCTACATGTCCTTTGAAGGACAGTGGTCCTTCACAAGGACTGTACCTTTGTCTGATTGTCCTTTGATGCCGCTGAGTTAAGACGGAGCTAATAACTCCGGACCTGATATGTCCTTCGACATACTAGCTTCTCCAGAATTCTAGTGGTGACTCCGGACCCAATTTTTCCTTCGATAAGTCAGCATCTTCGGAGCGTTTGTTTAGTTTAGCCCGTGTTAGTTTGGCAGATGCATCTAAGCCAGTTTTATCCTACGGATGTTTCGGGGGAGACTATACCTCATCATGTCCCCCTAGTCTAGTATCTGGCAAGCTAGCTTGTCAGTGCTAGACTTCAATGTGCCTTATGTTATTAATGTTTCTGCTTTTACGGACGTGGCTTGTTTTTGGTCCACCTATTTTCTTTACAACGTGTCATGTGATAACTTTCAAACCGTCGCACCCTTTCCTTCTTTTCCTATAAATAGCAGCCTCCTTTTTACTTTTTGCTTTATCCTTGCTATAGTAAAAACACATTGTTTCCGGAGCTATCGTTTTTGTTTTCTGTCGCTGCTTACTTTGCTCCGGACTTTTCCCTTTCCTAGATACCTCTTTCTTTCCTTCTTACTTTTTTAATTATGGCTAAAAAGGATATAGATCTGTACTATTCTCGACTCACCCAAGATGATCTGAATGATTTAATCATTAAATAAAAGATTCCCTGTGATCTTCACCCTCGGCTACCCTCTAAAGAATTTGGTGATGTCCGAGCTTTCGGATGATGCCATTGGTATTTATCATAGTATGTTTGATTTTTTTGGTGTTCGGATTCCTTTTTCATCATTCCTTCTGGCCCTCATCAAACATTACAGGGTTCACTTCTCTCAGTTGGGTCCTCTTAGTCTTAATAAGGTCATTACCTTCGAGGTGTCGTGTCGTTCTTTGTAGATAGAGCCGACGGTGACCTTGTTTAGGGTTTTCCAGACATTGTGCAAACATGGTGATTGTTTTCATTTGCCAAGCGTCGTGCCCCTTCTCCGGTCTGTATTGATGATAATCGTTCTTGTATGAAGCATTGGAGGAATGGCTTCTTTTTTATTGATCGGCGGGCTATTCCGAATGCCATGGTTTGGAGACATCTGGACGCAGCTACTGACGATCCAAGACCTACTGCTGGTTCTTTTAACGTGGCTGATGTGCGCCGTCTGAGCGCTCATGTTGTAAAGTTGAGGGATATGCCTAAGGGTGTGTTAGTTTTATCTGGGTTGAGTCGAGTTTGGAAGAGTCGTATCTATGATTTGGTGCTTCGGGGTGCCGATGGAAATCTTTTGGCTTCTGTTGCTTGCATTTATTGTTTTTTTTCTTTTATGCAGTTATGGGCATTCACGATTTTCTCTGCCTTCTTGAGTGGACCGGTGTTGAGGTCCAGGAGGAGCCCCATTTGGATGTTAGGCCAACCCTTCAAAGGCTTCCCTTTTATTGCACTCCTCTTGCTGCGGCCGATGCTGTTATTCCTGAACTTGCTCCAGAGGATCTTGTTATTGGCACCCCTAGTTCCAAGATTGTTGCTAAGGCTGAAGCTACTCAGAAGCGAAAGGCCTCTACTTCTGGTGCCGCTTCAAGCCATGTTGCTAAGTGTACTAGGTCTGCCTTGGCTCAATCGTCCGGTAGTATTACTCGGCCTAGTTTGTTTGTAGGTGACTCTGATGATGAGAGTGATGGTGATGATGATTCTTGTGTTGAGATTCCGTTGGTTACCCCTCTTTGTTCTGCTGATGTGATCCCTCCTTCAGGGAACCAGGGTCGGAGCTCTGTTGCTCCTCCTGCTGAAGGCTCTAACACCCAAGGTAATTGTTTTTTATTTCTAAATTTTTCTTCCTTGTCTTCTTTCTTTGTCTTATTGTGTTTTTATTTTGCAGATTCTCGGGGTAAAGGTATTATGGTTGATGATGTTGTTGCACCCTCTCATGGTGTAAGCCGACCGAGATCGTCCTCCGGGCCTGCTCCCTCATTTAGGGATGTTTCCGATGATGCTATTCATACGGACTTCTTCCCCTTTTTCACTAGTCCATATTATGCCACTTATCTTGAGGATGATGTTGCTGGGAACTGTGAGTTTACTCAGGAGGAGTAGGATGCCCCATACCGACCTACTTTTGAAGTTCTAACAAAGGAGGTTTTTAAGGATCCTACTATTTGCAAGACTATTGTTGATCAGTTTCCCACACCAGGAGAGATGGTCCATGTTGAGAGTTTGTCCGATGATCAATTGACTATAAAGATGAGTGTGTTGCACTGTATGATGATGTCGCATGGTGGTGAGCTTCTTTCTCGCTATTGTGGGTTGAATCAATCTTATCATGAGTACGTGTTATCAACAGGTTCCCGGCTAAAGGGTTATGAGGAGAAGGTTGCTAGCTTCACTGTGTCGGAACTTTAAGTGTCTACCTTGAAGAAGCAGGTTTTTGGACTTAATGATAAGCTTGCTACCTCCAATTCTTCTTTTTCCAAGTCCAAGGCCAAGAGGAAGGAGTGGAAGAAAAAGATTAAGTCCCTTACTAAAAGTATGGATAATTTTCATTCTAAGGTGGCTCGTCTTTCCACCGCTCTTAATCAAGCTACTACTCTTGAAGCTAAAAGGGATGAGGAGATTCTTTGGTTGAAGGCTATAAAACCTCAAAGGGTATGTATTATTGTAATTGTAATTGTGTTTTGTACATTAGATTGTATATGTATTTATACTAATACTATAGCTTACAGACTAAGCAACCTATCATAACCTAATGGGTACGGCCCATCTATATAATTGGGCTGGCTCATCTATTTTGTTCTAACATGCCCTCGCAAGCTAAGGACGGGCAACAACCTGTAGCTTGGATCTTAGAAAGAGGAATCAAGGAGTTGGTAATGGCTTTGTAAAGATATATGCAATTTGATCATGTGTAGTTATATGTTGAACTCGGAGATCTCCTTGAGCAACCTTTTCCCGAACAAAGTGATAGTATATTTCCACGTGTCCTGTACGCGCACGGAAGATAGGGTTAGCTGACAAGTAGTGCCCAGATGGTCACAACCATAATATTAGAGTTGAAGATGAATGGTATACCATGCTAATGAAAGAAGGCTTGAAGACATGTAGCTCAGCTAACGTGTTAGCAAGGGCTTTGTATTTAGCTTCTATAGAGGAACATGAAACCGTACGTTGTTTACGAGCGGTCCAGGATATAAGGTTTGAACAAAGATATATAGCAAATCCCCCCGTGGACAGTCGATCATCTGAATCTCTAGCCCAATCAGCATCTGAGAAAGCTGAAATCATAGCCATAGTAATATTCCTCCTTTTTTTTACTGATAAACAGTAATTTCCGGTGAATAGTGACCGATGAACAGTAAATCTATGAATAGTACTTTTTGTTTTTTTTGTTTCTTACGACTACAGCAGGCGGCGGCAACGGCGAGGTGATGAGAAGTGTGGGGTTATTGTGGCGGCTGAAAAAGTGACCAGAATTGTGCCGGAAAAAAAGAGGGTTGTTTAGGGTTTTGGATCTGATACCATATAAAACCTTAAAGGGTACATATTATTGTAATTGTAGTTGTGTTTTGTACATTGGATTGTATATGTATTTATACTAATACTATAGCTTACAGACTAAGCAACCTATCATAACCTAATGGGTACAGCCCATCTATACAATTGGACCAGCTCATCTAGCTTGTTCTAAAAAAGGCTACTCCTCCAGAATTTTCTTCTTTCTTTCGGGGGCCAATTCCAAGGTTTGGTCCAGAAGTTTCTTGCTTCGGATGAGTTTAGTAGAGTTCAAGGTGAACTCTTGTCATTGGCTGCCAGTGCTGGATTTGAGCGTGGGTTGAGTATGCATCAGACTGAGGATGAGTTTGCTGATGTGCTAAAGAAGATGGTTAATTTCATGCCTGGTGCGCGGGATGGGCTTGCTGAAGCCTCCCCCGTTGTTGCTCAAACTAGCTATGCCTTTCTTAACAAGATTTCTAAGCATGCGACTGAACCTCTATCGGTTATCCTTCAGCTTGAACTTGAGAAATTGGCTCATCCGGCCAACGTCCCCACTCCAAGGGATACTCATGCTTATCCTCCTATTGTAAAGGAGTCGACTATGACACATGTTTCCCAATCCTTGGAGTTGTCTGTAATGCTGTCCCTGCCTCTTCTGTTGTTGCTTAGGAGCGGAATGAGGAGTAGGTGTATGTTGCGGTTGATGGGTCGGACCTTGAGATGGCTGATAGTGAGTTCCCTCTAAGTCTGGAGGTGTCTTTGTGCAGGGGGTTTCTCGTGTTTTGGATGATGTCGCTGAAGTGGCGGCGGTAGAGTCGGAGTGTGTTTCCTCTGGCCCTACTGATGTTGTGGTGGCCCTTTCTGTTGATGGGAAAGGTAATGTTTTGATTCCATCTTCTGTTGTTGGTGAAGAGAATGTTATTAACTCCTTTGGAGTTTAGACTAAGTTTTTCCTTTCCCTTTTTTCTTCTCTTTTTTTGTAAGTCTAATTCTGTTAGGGGAGGGGCGCGTGGTATGCCGAAGAACACTTGTTGCTCCGAGCTTGGGGAAAACTGACTGTAGATGTGTTGCTGTCCATCCAGCAGATCCTGAGTCATGCCACCCGCCCTAAGCCGAATGGCTTCCCCCTGGGACCTTTAGTATAGCTGGTCAAGCCTTTGTAGGTTTAATGGGTTGTAGATTGCTTTCCGAAGCAGACATCATGCTATTATGCCCAGCCCTTGAACTTGCCTGGTTACTAGCTCGTTAAGTATTGTTTTACTTTCTTTGTGTAACCACCAACTATGTTTGGATGATTATATTGCCGCATTTGTTCGGCTTGTAATAGGTACTTTGTAATATGATTTCCCTTTTAATATAATCCACTCTTTGGTACGCTGGTTTGTTTCTCATAGCTTGTTTGTAATGTTTATACATTCATATCTAGTACTTTAGCATTGGTTTATGCCCCAAACACCTTATGTTTGCTCCTGCTATATGTTTTTGTATGGTTCGGACGATTACATCCGGACCACCTCATATACCAAAGCAAATGTTTATTAGCTATGTTCGTATACATTACAAGTTGCTTGTGTTTCTTTCCTCCCTTGTTGTTATATATTCTTTCCATGACGTTGTTGTTCATCGAAGTCCCTTGCTCGGAAGGGGGGATCACTGTGTCTCCTCCTCCAGCCTTATGCTAAAGTTTTCATGTTTTAACTTTTCCTTCCCATATGTATTTCGTGTTTATAGGGTAAGTGCGTTCCTTTACTAATATCCGGAGGTAGTGAGCCATCCGGAGCTTACGATGCTTCATGTTTGCATCATTGTTACTTATCCAACATAATTTGACTTTATCATGTTAAGGTAAAGATCAAATACTTAAATATAAAAATAGAAGGGCCCTCCGAGGTAAGCTAACACTTTGAAAATGGCTACCTCAGATGGGTTACATAGTGTTATTAGACATATGTTACGATTACAAGTCCATGTAGTTACTCCCACTAGCTTCATGGTTGCAGTTTGGTTTCATTCCTGGTGCATTGTTTGTTATTTTCCCTTTCTTGATCCTGCTTGTCTCTTCTACCGATGGTCTTGTTTTGATACCTACCGATACTTCCTGGTTGAGATATTCCAGGTTTATGGTTACCAACCCTGTTAACACTTCTGCTTTTAGTTTCAATATTTTTAGGATATGTGTGATTCAGAACCTATCGAATGGGACCGTTGCATCCATAATTTCCTTTTTGTACCTTCTCTCATGCTCTGTTGCTGGCGTATGGTTGCCTTCTACCTGATCAACCAATTATAATGAATCAATGAAGATATGCACATCCCTCATACCTTGATTATTAGAGGCAGCTAGTCCTGCCAATAGTGCTTCACAATCTATGGCATAGTTTGATGCTTTAAACTTCAACCGAATAGCATATGAATACATCTTTTCTTCGGGGCTGACCAGGATAATTCTGATGCCCAAATATTCTTCAATTGCTTCTTTTCCTAGGTATAATCTCTAGGCCCTTGGCATCAGAGTTGATTTTGTGTGGAGTTCCTTGCTTAGGTTGAGCGTTCCCCCCTCGTTTGCATTTGGTATCTTTTCTACTTTCTCTCCTTGACCAAAGAACTTCCTTATCACTGACCCTTCAACCTTCTTTCTTTGGACGTATGAGATGTAATATGTACGTATCTTGGTAGCCTATTTTCCCAATCGTCCTTCTCTTCTGGAAAGCTTTAGTGTTTCTTCCATTGGTCCATCGGTTACCACTTTAACCTTGTGCTTTCTAAAGACTGTTCTCAGGGATCTTGCTGTGTGAATTAGTGCTTGTACCCTTTTTCTGTTAGGGTGTAGCATATTTCCATTCCTTGCAGCGGTCGGCTTACATAGGAAACAGGTATCTGGGTTCCTTCCCTCTCTACCAATAGCATGGAGCTTTTGTCTTGTTTCTTTGCCGTAGACATAACATTAGATCTTCTCCTTCTTTTGGGATGGCTAACGTTGGTAACTTGCCTAATTTCCTTTGGATCCTTCAGAAAGCTTCTTCAGCTTTGTTCGTCCAGCCAGGTCCTTTTACTGTCTCCATTCTTGTTCGGGCCTCACTTAGGGGGTGCTTCAGCTCCGCAAGCATCAAGATGAACTTGCTAATGGCTATTAGTTGTAGGAATAAGCTTTGTATTTGATTTGGATTTGTTGGGGTGGGGCTTAGGATGATTGTCTGTATTCTTCCTGGATCTGCCCTTACTCCTTCTTTTGTTAATATATAGCCGAAAACCTTCCTTCACTCTGAATGAGGACATGGCCAGATCGATCTTGATGTTTACCCTTTTCAGCTTTCTTAGTGTTTCTTTTACATCTAGAACTAGGTCCGGCTCACTTTTGCTTTTTATTACTATTACTTCCAAGTATATTTCCACGTTCCATCCTCTTTGATCGGTTAAGACCTTTTCCATCATCCTTTGAAGTGTAGCAGCGGAGTTCTTTAATTCTTTCGGCATGTGGGTGAAACAATATACTCCTTCTTCCGTATGAAACCCAGTATTTTCTGCGTCCCCTTCTGCCATTCTTATTTGGTTGTATTCTTTTGGAAGTTGGAGGAAACATTTGTACGGATATCCCATTAAAGATGCTAGCTCTTTCCTTCTCAGAGGGGATCATGTCCCTCCCCCCCCACACCACCCCCCCCCCCCCCCCCCCCCCCCCCACCCCCCCCCCCCCCCCCACACCCCCCACCCCCCCCCACCCCCCCCCCCCCCCCCCCCCCCCCCCCCCCCCCCCCCCCCCCCCCCCCCCCCCCCCCCCCCCCCCCCCCCCCCCCCCCCCCCCCCCACCCCCCCCCCACCCCCCCCCACCCCCCCCCTCCCCCCACCTCCCCCCACCCCCCCCCACCCCACACCCCCCACCCCCCCCCCCTTCCCCCATCCCCCCCCCTTCCACACCTCCTGCCCCCCCCCCCCCCACCCCCCCACCCCGTGGGGGTCCCCCCCCCCCCCATTGCCATGGCTTTGATAACGAACCATAGTAATTATCTTGTACTTTCCAGGTTTCATTTGTTAGTTTGATTGGTATCGCATTGGTGATCCACTTGGGGGGTAGAACCTTTCTAATTAGTCCTTCCCCTAACTAACAGAACACCTTTTATTTCAATTCTAGTCTTCCTTCAGGTGCTACGGGTCGCCTCTTATAAACTATCGGTTCAGCAAAGGGATATATTTTTAATTTATGCTCCATGACGAATCATGGAATAGCTGTTCTTTTTGATCTGGTCATGCGATACATCCATTTTTCCCGCACATACGTCTCGCCAGTTGTTGCTTACAGGTCGGTTGCTAAACGTTGCTCCATCGTTACCGTACTGGTCTGTATCGGTTCTGGATGATGTGATTAAATTCTCTATGCCATCTTTGCTTTGCGCTTTTCCAAGTGACATTGTATCTAAAGTAGGCCCTCTTTCGGGGTTACTTTTTGATCTTAGGATTACTTGCTCCCTTATCCTGGACATTTGCTCTTCACATTGACGCCATTGTACCTCCTTCCACGAACCTTGCACCCTCTCTAAGTGTTTTCATTCTCGTAGAGCCTCTCTACTAGTTTCCATTGTTATGAATCCTTGGTTAGTGAGGAATTTAATCATGGAGTGGATGGTAGAACCTACTGCTCCGAGGCTTCTTATTTCGGTCCTTCCTATTATGATGTTGTACGGCGAACGACACTTTACTATTGCAAACTCCATAAGCACCGTCTTACTTCTTCCTTCCCTTCCTATAGTTACTCGAAGGTCTATTACCCCCAGGGGGTGAAAAGTTTCTCTCGAAAAACCTGTCATCGAAGCCTTGCACCTTTGTAGGTTTCTGAAGCAGTGTTCATACATGATTTCTGATGAACATCCACCGTCAACAAGGATCCTTCGGACTTGACTTCCTTCTAATATGATGGGTTCGTCTATTAATTGACTCTAGGGGATTGCTGGGAAGGTGAGTTCATTCATCATGTCGGACCTTCCTTCTTCAAAAGGTCTCTTGCAGCTTCTTTCTACCCTTATCATGTTTATGACCTTCATATTGTTCCTTCCCTGGTTCCCATTCCGCTGGTTGTTTTGGTGGATGTCCTGTCACACCCCCAAACGGGGCCTGGACGGAATACGTGTCCAAGGGCGTGACGTCATAACAATCCGATCACAAAGCAATAAAGAACGGTCCCATCTAAATCAACGTACATTTTGAAAAGTTTTACTCGTCGCATAACAATAAAATAATTTTAAGTTTTTACATCCCATAATAATTAGTTAGAAGGTTAGCTGGAAAGCAAACAAAGTTTTGATAATGACAACGAGTAAATAATAGATAAATCTTGAAATTTGCGGTGTCACATAGCACATAGACTCCACATAGCATCAGAATAGTTCAAGCTAGCACTGAGATAACATGTTTTAAAACTTTCAAATAATGTTGGTGAATTCATAGGTTTAAGTTTACACAGTGTGGACCACAAGATTTTCTATACGTATGTGATACTAATAACAGTTACAGCATCAAATAAAAAGTATTTACATGTTGCACTAAGTCATGAAATGAAGTAATATCAACAGGGCATGGCTACATCCTGTCGCATAGTATCGTGCCCTTAAACCGTGTCCCAAACCAAAGACCACCATAATGACACAATCGACATGAATTTATCGTTTGTTCTTAGTTAAGTGGAACCAAACTAGATAGGGATAATTAGTCCTAATTGATATATTTACTCACTCGCGCTCCCTCAAATGGTACTTGGTCAGAGAAAATAAAGTCATGATAATTTGGGCTGTTGTAGGTTTGTAAGCAACTAGGCAACCCATAACATGTAAAACTAGCGTAAAGAACTTGTGGTCCAATTTAAAAAGCAAGCAATGTTTCTCACCCCATGGTATAAAGGCATTTGTAAATCAGTAATAATGTGGGGCTATGTAACTTCACCTTAGGTGGATAAGCGATAACCACAACTAATGAGAAGATTTAAGGAGGTCTAGCCGCGACTAGAGTTAATCATGGGTATGAATTAGCATTCGTCAAAAGAAATCAAGTAAAGATCATGTTCATCTTTTAATAGCATCCATGTGTGGTTTGCGTTTTAGTAATAATAAGACTTTGTAACTTCACCCATGTCTTAGTTAATCCCGACACTTGCAAAAAGTTACTTATTTTTAGAAACTTTACCTTTTAGGAAACTTTTTAGTTTCAAAACGTTATAGGTCCCCTATTTTCTTAGTTTCAATATTTTACAAATCGTTAAACAATTTAAACCGCTAAACCTTATGTTTAAATCGCCTAAAATGTCAATTTCGTTCCATTTTTATAATCATACTTCTTTATTAAGGTAGTCATCTAAAATTACCTTTCTGAATTTCTAGTTGTTCTAACTAATTACTTGACATTTCTATATGTTTTGCTTGCATTTAAGACATCCAAAATCGTCCGAAAGTGCCCGGAAACCCATTTTACTATTCCCAACAGCCCACTATTCATCTATTTTGCCGAAAAATGTTTCGAGTTTCATTTGGCACATAACTTGGTCGTGTTTATGTCCGATTTTAAAGTGTGAATATGTGAAAAATTAATCTATTCGTATTAGCTCTCAATAAAACTACTTTTAGCCTAATGAAAACTTTTTTAGTCGCTCAAATCCACAAAAATATTCGGGCAGAAGGTTGTTTTAGCCGAAATACGTCCAAAACTCAACCCAACATCGCATATTAGTGCTGAATCTAGCCCTAATCTTTTATTCACCAACAACCAACAACAAAAACATAAAACTTTAATCCACCCCTAATTCTCTAGTGTTGCAACTTATCATCAACTCTCTATCTCCGACCAAGAACATAATATTAAAAACATTAAACATAATGTGGTAACATTGTGTACTTTCATTTTATAAAAGATGACAAAAAATATTAACTTATTTCTTTTGTAAAAATTAAACACAAAATCACATGGTTCTTTATGAAACAAAATAGTCTAAAGAAATAATGATGAAACCAAATAAGGATCATGTAAAAACTTACAAATCAAGAAGAATATGTAGCAAAACACTCGATTATACAACAAACTATAGATATATTAACCCAAATAATCTTGCAAAAAACTAACTATATATTCTTGAAATCTTTGAAAAAATAACCAAACAACATCTTTGGATCTATCCTTAGATAAACATTAGAAGGAACTTAGAATACTTTGGATCTTGCTTGATAAATCAAAAGTTATATGTGTGTTTGTGGGTGAATGTGTGCCGTGAGAAGGGGGGTTGAGAGGAGAGGAGTGTGTGGCAAATTTGTGGCTAGCGAAGTGGGTTATAAACCTAAGTGAGATAACGTGTTGTTTTTTATAGGATCAAGTTAGGGTTTTGAGGGTTCAAGTGGTGCATAGATGACCAACACACACCAAAGGTGTGTTTGTCTTCAGGTTCGGACCGGGAATATGGCTCACTAAGGACCCATGTGGTTCAAATTTGTTATTCTTGGCTTCAATTATGTATAACATCTTTTCTAGTTGGTCAAAATGGAGTCAAAAGTGTAAGTAGCATGTGATGTGTAAGAGTCTTGCATGCATGCATGTTGCTAGGATACAAAAATGTCTCTTTCTTTCACTAGTATGGCAATATTTTCAAAATTTGTGTTAGTGGTTCAAGGATGATTTAATTTCAAGTACCAAGAGTGTTTTGGCTTGGCTTTAGGCATCTTCATATGTATGGGAATGAGGGTGAATGAAAATTTTAAGCTTAGGGTATAATATTATCGATAACTTGAGTTTACACGAAAAGATTTCGAGTTTTCGGGGTTCCGTTTGGTTAAAAATGCTAAAAACGCGATTTAAAGGATAAAACCCTAAAATTAATATCGGAAGTGATTAAAAATCACGAAACACTCAGGAAAGCTAAAATATCTTATATTAAGCCTAAATTAATTTATAATCGATGTCTAAAGCGTCGACGATAGTTTTTAGTTTTTTACGCAGTTTAGTTCCCCGGTAAACTGTCAGATTTAAACGTAACGTATAAAATTTAAAGTAGATGACCGGAGTGGGTCGGAATACTAACCGGGAATTTACGAGGTGTGACATCCTTTCCCCGTTAGAAGAGCTTTGTCCTCAAAGCTTAGGACGTAGCTTGAGATGCGGATACAGGGTTAGCGAATAGGTGAGGGTACTTCTTCTGCATTTGGTCTTCGCGTTCCCAGGTATACTCGGGGAACTCTTCTTGGAATTCCATCGAACCTTCACGATTGGAATGCAGACTTTGCTTCACGCTTGACTTCGCGGTCCATAATCTCCAATCGGTTACTTCATGAAATTGAGCTTTTCGTCAAATGTGGGATTTCGTCCAAGGAATCGCGAGCGGTTCATCGGATAAGCACTTCTTAAGGTTCGAGACGTGAAAGGTACTATGAACACGGCTTAGTTTCTCTGGTAATTCTAGTCGATATGCAACCGTTCCCACCTTGGCGAGAATTTTAAAAGGTCCAATATGATCGAGGGTTTAGCTTTCTCCCTCGATTTGACGGAACGTATTAACACAATTTCCCGGCGATGCTTTCAACATAACCTTATCCCCAACCTGAAACTCTAATGGCTTACGTCTCTTATCGGCATAGCACTTTTGTCGATCACGTGAAGCTTGTAGACGATGCTTGATTTGTATATATTTATTGTTGTCTCACAGAAACAATTTTGTAACCACCACCCCAAAATGGGTCGCAGCGGAAATGATGTTCCGGGAGCGTTACTTTCATAATACCATTGCATAAGTCTTGATTGGAAAGACCTCTAAGTGTCGTTTGAAAAGTTATCTTGTATGATTTGGAGACAATGCACATCAAGTAAGCACCTAGCACTTATGTACCTGAGAAAACATGTTTTAAAACGTCAACAATAATGTTGGTGAATTTATAGGTTTATAAATTTAATGAAGTGGATAGCAAGATTTCCCTGTAATAGAGTAGCAACTACAATATCACAAAAATGTATTACGAAATGCCATAAGCTGTGACACTGATGCTAACTATGTTTGTATAAAATACTTATTAAATATGTGACAATGTAGCATGTTCAACCCGTACTTTTTAAATCGACCATGGTATGCGTTCGTCGTTTCGTTCAACCGGAATACTAGCAAGCGCTACTTGCCCGAACGGGGGTGTTAATTCCCAAATAGATCTATTCATAACATTCGCGCTCACATAATGAAATTAACAATTACATATATGCAATTAACAGTTATGATGAAGGGCATAGTGAGTTATTGCTACTTAGGCAAACTAGTAATCATTTGAATTTAATATGTACTTGCATCCATTTTGTAAAACAAAAATGTTCTATACCGAGATTTGATAATGATTGAAAAAGTATAAAAGTGGGGACTTAAATAACCTCAAATGATGCCACTTCAATCTCAAATAAGTGATACCAAATCAACTCCGTGATCACTTGTCATCTTAATCCGAATCTTTAGCCGTTTTGACGTTTTAGTGAATCTTATTCGGATCGTTTTTAGTGTTATGTATCGTGTTTGTTGTGTTGTTGAAATCAATTAACATTCACGGGATTTTACAATTCTATGATTTAAACCGTAAAAAATCAACTTTTACGGGATTTTATTAAATCAAGAAAAAACCGTGAATAAAAAATTAATTGTTGGTGAAATCGTTGTTGAAATTGAAAAAACTTGAGCTTTTGAAACGATTAATGAGCTTAAAACGGCGAACGGTGCACAAACGTTGAGCTTTAAATGAGAAACGGTTGAAATTGTAGCAATTAAGGACTAATGGTGTAAAGTTGGTTTAACAAGGAGGGTTATTAAGCCAACAAAGGATGAATTGAGAATTGGTTATAAAGTCCAGGGGCCTAACATGTAAAAGTCGAATTATGACCAATAAATGCAACAATTCCCTCCATTCTGTATCATCTTTTTCGTTTGAAGATTTATAAAAAATACACCGAATATGAATTTGATCTCGCGGAGTCGTACGGTTATCGTCGGTAAAAACTAAATATACCACGTTGATCGAAACGAGTTCACGATCGCAATGATATAGGTCTCAAGTCCCGTCGATGAACGTCACACAAAACCGAAAAACCAAAAACTTGACTAGTTCGGCTCAACTAGAAAAATACTCGTTCGGTCCAACTCAAAGAATGATTCGTTCGGTCCTTCTCATGATACTCGTTCGGTTGACACAAGGTTGATGGCTCGTTCGGCTGACAAAGGATTTCTATGGTTCGGTCCTCAAAAGTAAACTTTTTCGATCGGTTCACCTTGGTTGTCACACGTTCGGCTTCAAAACTTTTTGCTCGTTCGGTCGTCAAAGTTTTTGCTTGTTCGGCTCTAGAAAGATGTCACTCGTTCGGTTGACAAAGATTTTGCTCGTTCGGTGTCTTTGGATTGTTACTCGTTCGGTTTGGCAATAGAACAAACACCTTGTGTGCACCTCTTTTGTCACTTGTTGTATGCCGAGCGAATCACCAAGACAACCCAGAAAAAAACCTTGAATAAGCTCTTATACATAAAAATAAGCCACAAAGAATTTAACAGAATAAGCTTGAACCGTTGTTTTTGCCTTTTTGAGTTGAAAATATGCTACTGTTTGATGTTGCAATTTATTAGTTTCAAACATACAAAAAGATTTGTAAATGTTAAGTTTTCAACTAATAACCATCCAACTTAAACTTGCTAACCAACGTTGACTACTTTAGTATTCAGGATAAAATATTACGTGATTTGATTTTGAAATGAATACTCGAATCACAAGTATGAAATATATCTTTTACACCATAAAAATGTGACCTTTTGTTATTTGAAAATAAGCTAGAACATAAACACAAAAAGTCGACGCCTTTTAATCCTTAAATAAACCCACAAAAAGAAAAACAAAACCACACAAAACACTAAAGATCCCAAGATGAAACCATGGCTCTTGATACCAATTGTAAGTTTCACGAAAACTATGATCCGATGGTCTTGGTGAGTCAAACCACATGATAGCCATTTTAGTGAGAGAAAGTAGTGAGATGGAAGATGGACTTGTTATTTGATAGAAAATGGATGAAGGATACAAATAACTCAACAATGCAAAATGACTCAACCCTTCTATGGAAGCCATAGAGGGGTATATATAGCCCATACGCCTCTAAACTATACATAGTTGCCTATTTAGTCCTCGTGTATGTGACTATGATAAACTATGGTAATTCTGTAATGTCGTCACGTAAAAGTGAATTCCCAACATTTAGGGCAATAATAACTTTCTTTTAACTTTTGAATGTGTTTCATTAGTCTACCATTACTTAAATATTGAGGTCTATTTTCTTACTTAAAAAACCTATGCATTTCACTCAATATTATTTGTTGACATCTTTAGCATGTTTTATCTCAAGTCCTTAAGTTGTAAGTTCTTGAAGGGGAGTTGCGCAGATATCATTTGAAGACTTTGCATGTTTATTTTCACATTTGATCAAACTATCATTTGAAAACATTATGTTGTGTTTTAAACTTTGGGACACGTGTTATATTGTACTCTGATATTATTATTAAATCAAATGTGAACTCTTTTAAAAAAACATCTTATTTAAAGGTCGTTTTCTATGACTTGTACTTTGTGCTATAAAGTAGCACCCTATCAGATTTTGGGGGTGTTACAGATTGGTATCAAGAGCACTGGTTATAGAGAACTGTGTCGTTTTCAAAACCTAGACCATAAGTATATATTTTTTTCAAAATTAAGAGTCTCTCCTCGTTTTATTCGATATCCGCGCGCGCATACTTTCTGATTCCTTGTATTTACTCCCTCGAGCATCACTACTCGTATTATATAAAGGATATTTATATAAGTACTCAAATTTCTTTTCGATCTTTTACGCCTATCTTCTAAAGTATCATTATTTATTTATATAAGGCAAATTATATAAATATTGGCTATGTCTGATTTTTATGATTATATATAAAAGCATTACTATTTAATTTATATAAAAGGTATATATTAATAAATGTATACTTATGAATTATGTATTTTTTTTTACCTCAGAGTATTATGGCTGAGCCGTTATCTCCTGATAACGTGTTCGACTTCCATGTGGACGACCCGACACTGGATGTAGAGGATCCAGACATAGAGCTTGAGGAGGATCCTAAAGAGGAGCCTAAAGAGGATTCTGGAGAGGAGCCTGAATAGGATCCTGAGGAGGTCATTCCTCCTGTTATTGCTTCGCCTCCTAGGTCACCACCTATCTCACCACCACCACTGTTAGAGTCTTCATTGGATTCTGATATTGTTTCTCCTGTTACTGCTAATGGGGCTTCCTGGGTGCCACATCCTTGTAGCATATTTAAGGTGGGGGGACCATCACCTGTACCTTCGCCCCTACCATACCTCTTGGATCATGAGGTTAAAAGGTTGAGGGAGGATACCAAGACATTGTATGGTAGTGTGAGGACTTTGGAGCGGGGTATGAGGACCTGTCAAACTAAGATTGCTACTACTAGGATTGGGGTCGATAGGATTCGGAGGCGCATGGATGCCTTTGATGTTGACTTGGCTTTCATTGAGCAGGATTCTACTACGGTTAGTGATGATGTTTTAGCACTACAGGAGGATATGGCCAGAGACTGGGAGGAGAATAGGAGGTTAAAGAGACGATTAGATGAGCTTGAGGCCAGTAATACCTTAGCAGCTATGGACCGAGAGAGGCTAGAGAGAGTTTTTTAGCATGCGCGTTTAGGTATCTAGGTTTCTGTTTGAGGTCATGGGGAGGGGTGCCATGAAGGCACGCCTTAGTTTAAGCATTGATGTCTTAGTAGTTTATGAAGATGCCAAGCATTCAGAGCCACAGGGACCACCTGATGGTTCCTAGTAGATTAGCTTTTATGTTTTCTAGTGTAGGGCTTTTGTACTGCTATTAAAATGCGAGTCTCAGTTCTTAGGCATTATGCTGACGGGTGTATTTTGTCATCTTTTGTAAACACCACAACTTATGAATAACTTATCTTATGTTGTAATGAAAAATTATGTTCCTTAATGAAGTATCATTAGTTATCATGGTTGTCTATATTCACATTATATCTCATTTCTTTTATTTTTATCATGTATCTCAACCTTGTATATTTTACAAATTCTTATTAGATTGTGTATTTATGTTGTTGATAAAACCATGCCACCCAGACGATTGAGATGAAGGGTTGTTGAAAGACTCGTAAAAAATTAGGTAGCTAAAGCTATTACCGAGTACAAAAGGAATCGAGCCAACCCAGAAGGAGCTAGAGGAGCTGGTGCAGGAAATGCTGGAGGAGGCATAGCACCTGAAGTGCGTGGATGTTCGTACAAGACCTTCTTAAACTATAAACCTCATTCGTTCAATGGAACCGAAGGTGTTGTGGGACTGAGCTGCTGGTTTGAAAAGATGGAATCAGTGTTCGAGATCAATAAGTTTGCTAAAGAAGATAAGGTTAAGTATGTTTTATGCACCCTAAAAGGTCGTGCTTTAACATGGTGGAATCGCAATGTCCATTCTTTGGCAATCAATGCTGCAAACCAAAATCCCTGGAATGAATTAAAGTGTAACACCCCCAAAATGGGTCGCAGCGGAAATGATGTTCCGGGGGCATTACTTCATAATACCATTGCACCAGTCATGAGAGAATGACCTCTAAGTGTCATTTGAAAAGTAATCTTGTATTATTTGGACTCTAATGCACATCAAGTAAGCACCTAGCACTTATGTACCTAAGAAACATGTTTTAAAACGTCAACAATAATGTTGGTGAATTTATAGGTTTATAAATTTAATGAAGTGGATAGCAAGATTTCCCTATAATAGAGTAGCAATTACAATATCACGAAAATGTATTAGGAAATGCACTAAGCTCATGACGCTGAAGCTCAACAATGAATGTATATAAAATACAAGTAAGTGACTTTGCCCAATGTAGATGTTCAACCTGTAACATCTATAAATCCGACATGGTATGCGTTCGTCATCGATGATATTTGATCACCCGAACGGGGGTGTTAATTCCCAATAGAACTATTCATAATATTCACGATCACATAATGCAATTAACAATTACATCTATGTAATTAACAGTTCATGATGATGGGCATAGTGGGTTATAGCTACTTAGGCAAACTCGTAATATTTGAATTTAAAATGTACTTGCATCCAATTTGTAAAACAACATGATCTCATCCCCGAGATTTGATAAATGATTGAAAAGTATAAAAGTTGGGACTATAAACTCACCTCAAGTGAATAGTAATATCGTCAATGAAAAGTAAGCACGGAAAACGAGGCACAGAAACTCTATTCGCAACCTAAATTAATAATATGCCTTTAGAATATTGAAAACTAGCGTGCAATAATGCAAATGCAATAATATCAGTCCTACATCACCCGTACACAGTTGCGTTTAAGTTTTACAAGTTAAAAATGGTTTATACAAAAGTTTTCCAGAAATATTAAAGTTTTTAATACTTTTAAAAAGTGCATTTGTTTCCAAATTCACAAGATTGTAACTCTTCCGTCATTAATCCAATCGAGGCATACTTTAGTTCTATGGTTAGTACTCCAGGAGTAATTCAAAAAATTCAACTGTCACTTCAGCTCATTCGAAACCTAAAGTACTTTAAATCTTCCCTGAACTCGCTAGGTCAGGCTGTTTTTGTCAGTTTTGCAGGTTTTTACAAATTTTTAAATAGCTATATCTCATTCGTTACTCAACCAAATGACCAGATCCAACTTGCTATTTTTAGAGTTCCGACTCCTATACAACTTTGATGCTTATAGAAAAGCCCGGATACTAATCTAGATGGCCCAAAAACTGGTCCGAATTAAGCTATTTAGAGCCGAATTTATTATGAAAGTTGATGGGTTTTTTCTTTACAGATTTTTCGTCAAACATTAAACGATCGTAACTTTCTCATACAATGTCCGTTTTTAGTGATTCAACTTCCTATTTTTACATTGTTGGATGGTCTAGGCATTACACTAAAGTCCCGACCCATACCTTCTACCTAAATGGGTCAATTTTAATCTCAAAGTCTCTGCTCGGCCCATTTTCACCAATTTGCAAATCTTTGTTTCTACCATTGTGGTTGTCGTATATATAGAGAAAGAGAAGGAGGGGATGTATATTCTTTTTGAGTTTGTTGTTATGAGGAAAGCCTAATAAAATGCTTCTTTTTTTTTTGCTTATGAATTCTGTCGTGTACAATGAAAGAGAGCAGGATGTTTGGGAGCTTCTAAATTGTGAATCATAGGAGTTAGTTTACATAGTACTTTAATAGTAAGGTTTGAATAAACTTTTGGGGTCACAAGAATATGTTAATACCAAAGAGGGAAGGGAGGTTTGTGAACCTGGTTGAGGCGTGGGAAAGCAGGGAAAAGGGACAAGTGAGTATGGTTTTTCCAAGGTTTACTAGATACATGTGTAGTATAGGATGATGGGTAGTTTTGACCATGACTTATGTAGTCACAAGCAAGTGTAGGAACAAAAGGAGTAGTGTGTGCTTTGCGTGTTGAATGAGATGAGAAGTTACTAGTTTATCTTTTCTTTGCAAGCCATTTTGGGACAAAGTTAAAGTAGGTTTGGAGGTCACAATATAACGCAAGATAAAATTAGGAATTGGTGTTTACTTTACAGCCAAAAGGTCGGTCAAGCATGAAGAAGAGAAAGGATATGCATGTGACTAAATTTACTTGGTTCAATGCTAGGATAGTTATGGAAACATGGACTTTCAAAGCTTGAAAACAAATAGGTGGCCGGTTGTACATGCCTAGAAAGGGCTAATTATTTGAATTTTGAATGTATATAAAGTGTTATAGTGTATAAATGAGTATAGTGGGGGTATTGGGTGCAAGCATGCAAACGCCAAAATGCAAAACGTAGGCGTTTTACGTAAAAAAAAATCGTAAATAAAACATAAAAAGTCATAAATTATATTCCTAATAATTACATAACACTTAGTTAACGTAAATTAATATTTGTTAAATTTCGGTTTAATTTCATTGTTGATTATCAGTTTACGTGATTTAATTTAACGGTTGAAATTAAAAGTAAACGCGTAAATGCTTAAAATAATTATTTGAATGATTATTGACATAAAAGACGTGAAAATGTGAATTGTTACAGTCTTCGCATGTTAAAAGAATTGCGTCCCGCAATTCCGTTCGAGTTGCCTTCCGAAATAGTGTTGATGAAGGGGTGTATATACTTGTCTTAATCCTCCTAATACGTGCTAAGTCAATTTGTTATCTTAAGGTGGAATCACATTGGTACGGGTCTCAATTTCCTTGATGACGGTTGAACTTGTCGGCGGGTTGTCCTTCGAGAATAAAAATAGAAAATTTGATTCCTGATAAAAGTTTTACGGTGACTACTTCTCAGCATGGCATGGCCCTACCTGAATTATACATAGGTGATCAGACTATGTATATTTGAGGCCTAACGATGCGATGCTCATTTTCGTCAAATTAGTGTCATGATTTCATAATATTTGTGATAGTAGTTTGCATATATAAATAGTGATTTAAAGTAAATTAGACGGAATTTTCACAACCTATTGATTTGATAGATAATTTGAAATTGTTCGTACAGTACAATGGGGATTTATGAGAAAAATACAACGAGAATTCCTAAAAGGATAAAGTCTAAGCAGTGATATCATCCTCCGTGTTGTCAAGGTCTTGATTGGTTTCTCCTCCTCCTAAGGTATACACCATTCCTCGGGCTTCAGTACCTTGGTTCTTCAACACCGGGCAATCACTCCTGTAGTGCCCTTGATTCCCACATTCATAGCAAGTGATAGTTCTTTGGTTGTTATTATTAATGGGATGCCAACAATCCTTTGTCAAATGACCGACTTTCTTGCAGTTGGTGCACTTGGGTGCACACTCTCCATCATGGTGATAGTTGCACTTAGGGCACAGAGGTTTAGATCCTCCGTACGGTTTCTTCTCTCCAGACCCTACAGCATAAGCTTGAACCACATTTTGTTTCTTGAGAAGTTGTTGTTGATCCTGGTTGTTGTTATCGAATTTTCTCTTGTTCTCAGCTTGCCTTTCCGCATAAGTGCGGAGTTTCTGATCCATCAAGTCGTTGGCCAACTCGATAGCAAAATCAAGAGTCTTGGGTCTTGCAGACATGACATTTCCATGAATGTTATCGGGAAGTCCACCGATATACTTGTCAATCTTTGCGGTTTCATCAGCAAGAAATTTGGTGCACATCAAGGCTAGTTCTTGGAAACGCTGAGTGTAAGCTGCAACATCGTTTCCCCTGACCTTAAGATTCCACAGTTCAATTTCAAGTTTCTTGATTTCCCCATTTGGACAATATTTGTCCGTCAATTTCTTCTTGAACATCTCCCAAGTCATAGCATAGGCAGCATCATGACCTAAGGTCCTCACATGACCATTCCACCAGGTTAGTGCAGCACCTAGCAGAGTGCAGGTAGCAAACTTCACTTGATTTTCAACGGCACAACCGCTAATGTGGAATACTGATTCCATCTTTTCGAGCCATTGAGATAAGCCAACAACGCCTTCAGTTCCCTTGAAGTTCAAGGGTTGACATTTCATGAAGCCGGGATAGGTACAGACACGTGCAGGTTGCACAGGCCTTCTGATTCCTCCTCCTGAATTTTGGCTATCGTCATCCTGAGTTTGGTTAGAGTTTCTTTGGATTGCCCGATCGATCATAGCTTGAATGGATTCTGGAGTCATGGCGTCGTTTGTTCCTTGTCTTGTTACAGGCATGATTTCTTCAAAATTAGAGGAGCAATAAAAGAATTAGTTAGTTCTCTAAGTCGTGCTCCGAAGATGAAATGTTGTGAGATGCTATGTTAATGTCTTGTAAGGTTCTTTGGACCATTGTGTTATTCGTAATGTTTTGAGAAATGTTCTAGTATCTATATAAATAATTCTTATATAATTTAAGATATACATAAAGAAATGTAAGCACGTATATAATCTATATAAGCACTTACTATAACCAACTAATGCTAAAATGGTGCATGACATGCAAGCATGTATACTAGATGCAAACCAGTACGGTATGTATCTCCCTTGAAAAACTTTTGTATGGTGCAACTTTTGAAAACGGTTATAGTCTAGGTAAAATATGCAACCTAGTTCTCTATAGCCAGGGCTCTGATACCAATCTGTAACACCCCCATAATGGGTCGCAGCGGAAATGATGTTCCAGGGGCATTACTTCATAATACCATTGCACCAGTCATGAGAGAACGACCTCTAAGTGTCGTTTGAAAAGTAATCTTGTATTATTTGGACTCCAATGCACATCAAGTAAGCACATATCACTTATGTACCTGAGAAACATGTTTTAAAACATCAACAATAATGTTGGTGAATTTATAGGTTTATAAATTTAATAAAGTGGATAGCAAGATTTCCTTTTAATAGAGTAGCAATTACAATATCACAAAAATGTATTAGGAAATGCACTAAGCTCATGACGCTAAAGTTCAACAATGAATGTATATAAAATACAAGTGATTTTGCCCAATGTAGATGTTCAACCTGTAACATCTATAAATCCGACATGGTATGCGTTCGTCACCGATGATATTTGATCACCCGAACGGGGGTGTTAATTCCCAATAGATCTATTCATAACATTCACGCTCACATAATGCAATTAACAATTACATCTATGCAATTAATAGTTCATGATGATGGGCATAGTGGGTTATAGCTACTTAGGCAAACTCATAATATTTGAATTTAAAATGTACTTGCATCCATTTTGTAAAACAACATGATCTCATCCTCGAGATTTGATAAATGATTGAAAAGTATAAAAGTAGGGACTATAAACTCACCTTAAGTAAATAGTAATATCGTCAATGAAAAATGAGGCACGGAAACTCTAACTGCAACCTAAATTAATAATATGCCTTTAGAATAATGAAAATTAGCGTGTAATGATACAAATGCAATAATATCAGTCCTACATCACCCGTACACAGTTGCGTTTAAGTTTTACAAGTTAAAAATGGTTTATACAAAAGTTTTCCAGAAATATTAAAGTTTTTAATACTTTTAAAAAGTGCATTTGTTTCCAACTTCATAAGGCTGTAACTCAGCTGTCATTAATCCAATTGAGGCATGCTTTAGTTCTATGGTTAGTACTCCGGGAGTAATTCAAAAAATTCAACTGTCACATCAGCTCGTTCGAAACCTAAAGTACTTTAAATCTGCCCTGAACTTGCTAGGTCAGGCTGTTTTTGTCACTTTTGCAGGTTTTTACCAATTTTTAAATAGTTATATCTCATTCGTTACTCAACCAAATGACCCGATCCAACTTGCTATTTTTAGAGTTCCGACTCCTATACAACTTTGATGCTTATAGGAAAGCCCGGATACTAATCTAGATGGCCCGAAAACTGGTCTGAATTAGGCTATTTAGAGACGAATTTATTATGAAAGCTGATGGGTTTTTTCTTTACAGATTTTTCGTCAAACATTAAACGATCGTAACTTTCTCATACAATGTCCGTTTTCAGTGATTCAACTTCCTATTTTTACGTTGTTGGATGGTCTAGGCATTTCACTATAGTCCTTACCCATACCTACTGCCTAAATGGGTCGTTTTCTGTCTCAAAGTCCCTACTTAGCCCATTTTTACCAATTTGCAAATCTTTGTTTCTACCATTGTGGTTGCCGTGTATATAGAAAAAGAGAAGGAGGGGATGTATATTCTTTTTGAGTTTGTTGTTATGAGGAAAGCCTAATAAAATGCTTCTTTTCTTTTGCTTGTGAATTCTGTCGTGTACAATGAAAGAGAGCAGGATGTTTGGGAGCTTTTAAATTGTTAATCATAGGAGTTAGTTTACATAGTAATTTAATAGTAAGGTTTGAATAAACTTTTGGGGTCACAAGAATATGTTAATACCAAAGAGGGAAGGGAGGTTTATGAACCTGGTTGAGGCGTGGGAAAGCAGGGAAAAGGGACAAGTAAGTATGGTTTTTCCAAAGTTTACTAGATACATGTGTAGTATAGGATGATGGGTAGTTTTGACCATGACTTATGTAGTCACAAGCAAGTGTAGGAACAAAAGGAGTAGTGTGTGCTTTGCGTGTTGAATGAGATGAGAAGTTACTAGTTTATCTTTTATTTGCAAGCCATTTTGGGACAAAGTTAAAGTAACTTTGGAGGTCACAATATAACGCAAGATAAAATGAGGAATTGGTGTTTACTTTACAGCCAAAAGGTCGGTCAAGCATGAAGAAGAGAAAGGAGTTGCATGTGACTAAATTTACTTGGTTCAATGCTAGGATAGTTATGGAAACATGAACTTTCAAAGCTTGAAAACAAATGTTAGAGTTACCCATTATAGGTGGTCGGCTGTACATGCCTAGAAAGGGCTAATTATTTAAATTTTGAATGTATATAAAGTGTTATAGTGTATAAATGAGTATAGTGGGGGTATTGGGTATGTTGTACAAGCATGCAAACGCCAAAATGCAAAACGTAGGCGTTTTACGTAAAAAAAATCGTAAATAAAACATAAAAAGTTATAAATTATATTCGTAACAATTACATAACACTTAGTTAACGTAAATTAATATTTGTTAAATTTCAGTTTAATTTCATTGTTGATTATCAGTTTACGTGATTTAATTTAACGATTGAAATTAAAAGTAAACGCGTAAATGTTTAAAATAATTATTTGAATGATTATTGACATAAAAGACGTGAAAATGTGAATTGTTACATGAAGACTATGATGACTGCTGAGAACTGCCCGAGAACAAAAATCCAAAAAATGGAGCAGGAACTGTGGACTTTATCTATGAAAGGGGATGACATTGATGGGTACACTAACTGTTTTCACGAGTTAGCTGTGATGTGCCCTACTTTGGTGACACCTAAGTACAAAAAGGTTGAGCGTTATGTCTGGGGACTTCCTGAGAGAATCCAAGGAAATATAACGTCTTCCAAGCCTGCCAATGTTCATGAGGCCATCTGTATGGCTCGTGAGTTAGTTGATCAATCGGTTCAAGCTAAAGCAACAAGAATTAGCGAAAGCGACAAGAAAAGGTGGGAAGATCAACAAAAAAACAACAACAGCAACTGTAACAACACCCACCACCAACAGCAAAATCAAAAGACAGGAAGTTGCCAAAGCCTATGTTGCTACCCCAGCCGAAGGAAGAGGTTATCATGGGAACCTACCGATGTGCTGTAACACCCCCAAAAATGTGTCGCAGCAGAAATGTGTCCGGGGGCGTTACTTCATAATACACAGCGCTAGATACAAGAGAACGACCTCTAAATGTGTCGTTTGAAAAGTAATCTCGTTGATTTCCTTGAAATTGATATAACATTTGTCCCATAATTGCATCACAATGAAAAGCTTGAAAACAACCCAACGAGATTTGATCATTTGTATGTAAGTAGTAATCCATGAATGAAATATTGTCAAATTTAGACTCCAGTGCACATCAAATAATCCAAGCATCTATTCACCTGAGAAAAACATGCTTAAAAAGTGTCAACATAAAGTTGGTGAGTTCATAGATTTGTTTAAGTATAAATGTTAAACCAAGGTTCTGTAAAGTGTGTATGACCATTTAAATCCTTAAATGTCCTTCCAAAATGTATGTATGATTTTTAGAAATCAAATAGTTGTAAAGTATGCATGACCATTTCAATCCCCAAATAGTCACAAAAATGTACGTATGAACGTTGTACCGCAATTGTTCAAAGCATGTATGATATTTATATATATATCACCAAAATGTTTCAAGTATGTATTGCCACTCTATTCAAGGCACAATAAATATTCATGTGTGTATAAAACAATGATTACAATTACTCTAAGTTCATGAAACCGATGCACTATGTACCCATCGTAGGTGTCCCCTCCAAGAACACCCGGGCAGAAATGAATATGTACCCCTCGCAGGTGTCCCCTCCAAGAACACTAGGCAGTAATGAATATGTGCCCCTCGCAGGTGTCCCCTCCAAGAACACTCGGGCATTAATGAATATGTGTCCCTCGCAGGTGTCCCCTCCAAGAACACCCGGGCATTTACTTGTAGTTATCAGTTCAATCTGCTTAAGCTAATCCGTAATCATTTCAAAAGTAAAGTATGTATTTGTGACCAAAAATGAAGTCAAATAATGTATCACATAGCGAACTATGTAAATGAGTATGCAACCAATTTGTAATCAACCATGTAAATGAATTTGCAAACAAGCATGTTCTCACCCTAAAAATATATGTAAAACCAGTAAAACATGGGGCTATAAACTCACCTCGATGATGAAGAACGATTGGCCGAAATGCACATATTAAGCACCACACAAACGGAAACCGGAACGGCTAGACCAAGAAGTTGCAGTTTATCTTAACGGCTAAGACCCACTAGTCTAGGATAATGTATTTGGATTTCCCGATGAATGGTTACATCAACGCGACACGTTGATAAAGATTTAGATTTCCAAGTTGTAATAGTTTGGTGGTTGGTTAAATAAAATAAATCGAAAAGTAAACACAAAGTATGTAATATACTCCGTATATATTACATATGAAAAATAAACAAGTATATAATTCATACCGTGAATTATATGACAAAGACAAACAATCCAAAGATTAATATGAAATGTATAATACTTTGCAAGTATTATATAAGAAGTGCGAGTAAATAATTAAACCAAACAGTTTGACATGTTTTCGGAAATCACCACTTAATTAAATAAAAGTTCTTGTATAAAAGTAAACACACGTTTTAAAGTCTTTACTTTGTCCATTAATCGGGAATTATAAAATAATATTTTATAATTTAGTATTCGTTTCCTCGACGGGTCTTAGTTAAACTAGTTGTCTCATTTACAAAAGTGTAGTTCTCGTTCGTTTATCTGGTGATTGTATAATTACAAATTAACGATCTTAAGACTATATAACTTCGTCTTTTATCGGTTTTTCTAAAATAATAAAAATTATAATGAAATTTATTAAGTATATAACTTTTTATAATTTCGGCATGAACTATTCGTTATACCACGTTTCCCATTTTCGCAAAACTCAACGTTTTCCCTTAATCAATATATGTTGCAATTATTCTCGTTCCAATATTTCAAACACCCGCGTGTTTTAGATATAATATGTATATATGTTATTATATCTAAACTAAACAAAATAATTAATATCATATTTATTTAACCATTTTAAACCACCAATATATATCCGGTTTTATATTTATAAATCTCGATATATTTTATCAGTCAATTTATATAAACCAAACACACCCTAAAGGTTTTCCTGTTCACCCAAACACTGTCTTACGGTTTAACTGCTAACCCAAACACCCTCATACGGTTTTCTGCACTTCCAAACGCACCCTACGGTCAATCTGCCAAACCAAATGCACCCTTAGGGCTGCTAAGTAAAACCAAATGCTCCCCATGGCTGTCCACATCAGCCAAACGCTCCCTAATGGCTGTTGTTAAACCAAATGCACCCTTTTCTACTAATATGAACAGCCAAACACACGCTTAATGATGTTAAATCCAGAAACAAACAAGCCTCGTGGCTGTTTTAAAACCAAACGCATCCTTGTTGCATGAATCACAACCCAACGCACCCTAATCTGTTATAACCTAGATCCAAACGCACCCCTTGTGGTGGTGGTGACTGCCAAACGCACCCTTGTGGTGGTGGCAGCCAACCAAACGCACCCTCTTGGTGCAAATACCAAACCCAACGCACCCTTTTTGGTTCTAAGGCAAACCCACACGCACCCTTTCGGTGCTTCGCTTAAACCGAACGCACCCCGGCTGGTGCAAAATCAAACGCACCCTATCTGTTTGTTTTATCATAACCAAACGCACCCTTTCTTGGTGCTCTGCCAACCCAACGCACCCCTGTTGGTTTTTAATAAAACCACACGCACCCTTTTTGTGGTGCTGTGAAGGTGGCGGTGGTGTTTGGTGGTGCGTGATGATGATGGTGGTGGGGTGGACGTGGTGGCGATGATGATGACGATGATGGTGAGACGATGATGATGATGACGGTGGTAGCAGTGGTGGTGTGGTGGTGAATATAGGCGCGTGGCAGCGCGTGGTGGTGGGGATCGGGTAGATCGGGTGATGAGAAACGTTTTTGAACTCGGCCGGAAAACTCGCCTGAAAAGTTTTCCGGTGGCCGGAGGTGGCGCCGGAGCGGCGGTGGTGGTCGCCGGAAAAAGAGAGAGAGAGATGGATGTAACACCCCCAAAATCTGGTCGCAGCGGAATGGTAACATTGGGGTGCTACTTCAGGGCACAAAACACAAGTCACGGAAAACGACCTCAAAAGAGACGTTTTATAAAATGTGACATTCAATTTAGTAAAAATGTCAGAGTTACACAGGTTCC